>JAUCBJ010007032.1:0-20795 GCA_032718475.1 Nemertoderma westbladi | reverse complement strand
ATAAACTCTATCCTCTGCACGGCTCAACTCCGATCCATCCTGCGATCGAGTAGCAGCCCCCCGGCATACCGCCACGTCAACCATGTTGTCGGCGGCGTTACGTACCCGCCTGCAACGTGCGCCCTCGAGCGCATCCCGATAGAGCTCCGCTACGTGTGGTCTGCCAAACACATGGGCACTGTCCCGCATGCGCTCCCTGACAGCGGCGCGGCTGCCACCATGTTGGGCAGCAAACTCTACCAGTCGATAGGAGGGAAGGAGAAGGACCTGCTTCCTTACCCCCTCAATGAACCCGAGTTACTCGCGGCCAACGAGAACCCTCTCGCGATTACTGGAATCTTCCACGCCCGGATCTCCTATGGTGGAAATTCGGCACCGGTCACTGTCGTCGTCTCTCCGGAGATCGACGGAATGATTCTCAACCTCGAGGCCATGCGCAACCTCGACATCATCGCGAAGGACTTCCCGCACCGCATAAACTCGTTAACAACTTCCTCTCCCGGGGCGGCTACTTTACGAACTCGCGACGAGTTCCTCCACGAGTACGCCGATGTCTTCGATGACACATCGAAACCCCTTACAACCATGACGGCCGAACCCATGCGGATCGAACTGAAGGAAGGCACCACACCGTTCCACGTAAACGGTGCGCGGCCCATCCCCTTCGCCATGAGGGACGAGGTAAAACATCTCCTCGACGAGATGGTGAAGCGCGAGGTCATCGAACGGGTGACGGAGCCCACCGACTGGGCCCATCCGATGACCGTCGCCCCGAAACCCAACGGCAAACTCAGAATTTGCGTTGACCTCCGTCACCTAAACAGCCAGGTTAAGCGACCCTACTACCCGACCCCGAACCCTCGGGCGGCTATATCAGGGATTCCGTCTTCGGCAAAGTTCTTCGACGCTGCTTCCGGCTACTGGCAGGTACCCCTCGAGAAGGAAACCCAACCCCTCACCACCTTCGTGACGCCCTGGGGCCATTACAAACACTGTCGGAGTGTTATGGGACTCATCTCGAGCGGGGATGAGTACAACCGGCAGGGCGACGATGCCCTCCGGGACCTGCCAAACCTCACTAAACTCGTCGACGACATCCTATTGTACAACAACTCTCTCGACGAGCACCTCGCCAGTGTTCGGTGCTTCCTCCACCGCTGTCGCGAGGCAGGCATCTCCCTGCATCCCGACAAGGTCCAGTTTGCCCAGCGCGAAGTCAAGTTCGCGGGCTACCTCGTCGGGGCTGATGGGATACGGGCCGACCCGGCAAAGCTCTGTGCCATCGCGAGTTTCCCGCGGCCGACAAACATAACCGACCTGCGGAGTTTCGTCGGACTCGTCGAACAACTCGCCCCATTTTCGGCCGACATTTCCTCTACAATGTCGCCCCTCCGCCCCCTCCTCAGTTCGCGAAACTCCTTCCTCTGGACCTCCGACCACGAGGCGGCTTTCGAGAGAACAAAACTCTCGCTTCTCTTGCCCCCAGTTCTCGCTCCCTTCGAGTCGGAACGCGAGACTAAACTCGAGACCGACGCTTCCCGGAAGAACGGACTCGGGTACGCGCTACTCCAGCGCCATGACGACAACTGGAGATTAGTGGAGTGCGGATCGCGGTTTATCACCGAAACCGAGTCGCGCTATGCGATGGTGGAGCTCGAACTGCTCGCCGTTGCCTGGGCCGCCCACAAATGTAGACTTTACCAACTGGGCCTCCCCAACTTCACTCTCATTGTCGACCACCAACCACTGGTGACAATCCTCGATCGATACACGATCGACGCCATGGATAACACACGCCTCCAGCAGCTTAAGTCGAAACTCACTCCTTACTCCTTCACAACGGTATGGAGGAAAGGAAAGGAGCACCGCATTCCTGACGCGTTATCCCGTGCACCCGTCGATGATCCGTCCCCCGACGACCTGATCGACAACGGCGAGATGGCCTACCATCTCCACGCGGTTACCATAGCAATGGTTGCGGCCATCACGGAGGGCTCGGAGCCCACTGACAACTTCGCGTACCTCACCCTCAACTCGCTCTGCGAGACGGCCCGGGACGACCCCGACTACTGCGCGCTCCTCGACGCCACACAGTCCGGGTTCCCGCCGTCCTCCCGCCACATCCCGGGGGTAACGCCCTACTGGTCGATCAGGGAGGAACTGACCACCGATCGTGACCTAATCGTCTACGGACAGCGGATCGTGGTCCCGCGGGCCGCGCGACGGAACACACTCGCGCGACTTCACGCCGCCCACCAAGGGGTAGAGAAGACCCTCTGGCGTGCCCGCCAAACTGTTTACTGGCCCGGACTCACGAATGACGTCCGGACGACGGTCTCAGCGTGTGAGCCCTGCCTCACCTACCGTCCGAGTCTCGCCAAGGAGCCACTCCTACGAGATCGCGAGGCAACCCAGCCCTTCGAGCAGATCTCGGGCGATCTGTTCTTCCAAGATGGCCACGACTACCTCGCTGTTGCGGATCTATATTCCAGTTGGCCTGAAATTTACGGATACACCAACCACCCCACCGCCGCCACAACTGCCACCCATCTACGGGATGTCTTCGTCCGATTTGGAGCCCCAACGCGACTCTATTCCGATGGCGGACCACAGTTTGCGGGGTCGAACATGACGGACTTCCACCGCAACTGGGGAGTCGAGCATTCCTTCTCCTCCCCCGAATACCCACAGAGCAACGGCCACGCCGAGTCGGCCGTCAAAGCTCTCAAAGCTCTCCTTACAAAGACAGGAGGCAAAATAAACTCAGCCGCATTCCAGGAGGGCCTCCTAGAACTGCGCAATTCACCCCGCGCCCACGGTTTATCACCAGCCCAAATCCTGTTTGGACACCCCATACGCTCACGGGTGCCCATGCACAGCAGGGCCTTCAACGCCGACCATCAAGCGACACGGACAGCGCTAGACGCCGCTGTGCCACCGCTGATGACATCACAGGCGTCCTATTATAACCGTGGGGCCAAACCTCTTCCCACTCTCACAGTGGGGGACCCTGTGCGGATCCAGAACCCGACCACAAAGCGTTGGGATCGCACCGGGGTCGTGGCCGAGGCAGCTTCCCATCGCAGCTATCGCATCCGTACAACGTCCGGCCGTTGCCTCACCCGTAACCGTCGCCACCTCCTAAGGGACACCACCACTGGGACAACATGGGACAACAACGCTGGGACAACACGGGACACTACCAACGGGTCTCCAGGGGACACCACCGCTGGTACACCACTAAACGCTGCCACTGGGACACCAAGGGACGATGACGCCACCCAGTCTGGCTCACCCAAAGGCATTCGCTGGGCGACACTGCTCACCAGCGAAACACTAATCCCTGCGCGCTCCTCACCACAGCGCACCTACCCTCGACGTCACAGACGCCCACCCAACAGACTATAGACTTGGGTAGTTTATTCACTGCCGCTGATAAACTAGAAGGGGGGTGTGATGATATACTGTACGCATCTACTACGCGGACGCAGCCCGCGCTGCTTATACCTAGAGATACCAGCGTGACACGCGATGACGTCACAGTCAGACTACTGCTACGCGCGCTATGCAGCCCATAGCCTAGCGCTCTGCTTATCTGGCATACTGGCATATACTGTCTCTGTACCGTACTGCTGTAGGGGTCCTTCAAGGACACAGGTCTGGACTCGGGACTCTGTCGAACACTGCCACACTATCGTTGTGTGTACCGCATTGTATTCCTCATACATTCTATTCTACATTATATGATCGTGATTTATGTTGATATTTCTCCACCTCATATTCTCATATGCTCAGTGCATATCCCCATAGAAACCAAACTCTCTTATTTTCCCGACGGCCTTCGGCCAAAGATACCAGCCCAGCAGACCAGCAACTAAGTGACGCGTACAGCCTTACACGGTCGGGATCATTGAACTCAATCCCGTCACAGACCAACTCTTTTAGGATTACCGGTACCATGCGAAATTTGATTGCAACAACGACCAGTATTTCCTGTTTTACAATGATCTCCTGCAATCTAACAAAACCATCAGCCCAAGAATCGTCAGCGAATATTACATAGCAAATGGTTACTTATGTCGCAACTCAAAACCCACTAAGTGGCTGTTGTACATCAACTAACAGCAGAGCCATGGAGTAGTACTCCATGGCAGAGCACCACATATTCAGCCTGTCAGGACAGCTGCTTGCGCAGTTGCGCATCTTCATGGACTGCTTAATAATATTATGGCCTGACCCAATATTAAAAGGGGATGATTATACGGCCAGATATAGGCTCAAACGGTGTTTCGATCGCATAGAAAGAGAATATGGCAGCTTCAGGGATGAATATTTGCACCAATACTTGATCGCAAACTTCACATCTCAGGTACATCCTGTGCGATTAAAAGGTATAATGCATCCTAGATATGGTACGAAACAGCTGGTATTAGCAATATGTTAAAAATACACGAAAACGACCCAGAAAGCCATCTTTTATATATCTAGATACATACAGAAAACAAACACGTACACTTACATACCGCCGCGACTTGACCTGGCACGGATAGGAATTATACAATCGAATCATAAAATAATAAATCAAATGATATCGCCAACATTCACAACTACTAATAATAAAACTTTTAGAATAATAGACGATTGACTACAATAGGTCTACACTACAATGACAGTCAATCGTTCGGAGGCAACCACGTTAACGGAGAACCTTCTGCATATTAATTAACGGGACTAGTACATAAAGGGGCTGCATCGGGGTAGCCGCTGCAGGATTATATCGGTGGTAATACGTTTATTTATCCAGTAGTATTACGTTATAACTTATTTATTTAGACCTACTTATGATCTTATCTGGGATATCTATCAGACTGTAATCAAGCATCCGGGTCGTAACCCGGATAATAATAATAATAAAACCGTATAACCTCACTAAATCTATCATTGTGTTTTGGATGGATGGGCTATGAATGTGACATTACTATAATACTAGAAGATATATGGCAATCACAAAAAGCAAGTAGACCCCATAACAGTTTAACTAATTTACCTTGAAATATCACTTTGATGTTCGGGAATTTCTACTTTTTGTCCAAATACGGTGGTGGGTGCAGCGTGATGAACAATGAACAACGGGAGGTGGGCTCGTGCTTGATTCCAATATTCTCCGCTAGGTTGCGTATCGTTTATGTGAAAGTAAATGGTTTCAGCACCTCCTAGCTTATGAGCACTAAGCATGCTTAATAAATGGCTGAAAGTAAAGTTTAATTTTCCAAAGTAAACGTAATGCCATTCGTTAGGTACTATTTCGTAAGCCTCAGGTTTAAGGCAACCTGTAAACCATCCCTCATCCCTATTGGTCGAGAATATGCGAGCAGTCCAATCAGATGTGATACCCCAGTTAGCCAGTGTATCAACTATTCTACTCGCCGGCATAGATTCGTGGCATTGGACACTAGAATGGTTGAAGAGATCCAGTTTATTAACAAACGTAGGTCGGTCGTATAAAGAAGGAGTCAGAACAGATGGTATAGAAGTTACGTATTGCGCAATAGTAAACGGTATAACATAGAATTCGTCATCGTAGAGATAAAATAGGAAGAGTTGTAAAATCATCAACCAAGCCACGACCACAGTAAACTTATACAATCGCCGCGTTAATCGATTCATATCACGTATTATTTGTATTTGACATCAATATAATATTAATATTAGTTCTATTTTATAATAATTATAATACTTTTTATAATATTGGAGAATATACAATATTACACACACCGATCTTTGGGAACTGGCCATAGTATAATTATAAGAGTTTGTTGATGGCTCGCCCCACAAAACTATAATGGAAGCCATTTGCATCCATTATAGTTTATATTCGGTAAAGCTTCGTCATACTAGGGAGAAGCGGGTTCGATCCCCGCTAAATGGAGAATTCCTTTTTCGCTCCAATTCCTATAGTGTTGTTCTACATTTATATTATTATTCAATTTATTAATTTTAAAACATGTACCGTCAACATGGATAGTTTTGAGTACTATTGTTTTTTTTTATAATGTATCCCTCTAGTGTTACTGACTGGAATTTTGACATTATACCAAATGGCGTATTGGCTATCCAAATACATTAACATTATCAGTATAAACCTTCCTAGTTTTTTTCAGCTCCGAAAATTATCCAACTCTCCCCAGAGATTGAGGCGACTTGGATAATTAATTTCATGTTTACATAATATCAATTTAAACCAATACTGGGCTGATATATCCAATACGAGGCAAAAAATAATATCTTAGTACATGTATACTGAAAATCCAACGCAAACAAGTAAATTGAAACAAATAGAACAAAACCAAGTTTACTCTCCGAGTTATTAGTTCACTGAGGGTGAGTTTAGTCTCCGAGTTATTAGTTCACTGAGGGTGAGTTTAGTCTCCGAGTTATTAGTTCACCGAGGGTGAGTTTACTCTCCGAGTTATTAGTTCACTGAGGGTGAGTTTACTCTCCGAGTTAATAGTTCACTGAGGGTGAGTTTAGTCTCCGAGTTATTAGTTCACTGAGGCTGAGTTTAGTCTCCGAGTTATTAGTTCACTGAGGGTGAGTTTACTCTCCGAGTTATTAGTTCACTGAGGGTGAGTTTAGTCTCCGAGTTATTAGTTCACTGAGGGTGAGTTTAGTCTCCGAGTTATTAGTTCACTGAGGCAGAGTTTACTCTCCGAGTTATTAGTGCACTGAGGCTTAGTTTACTCTGCGAGTTATTAGTTCACAGAGGGAGAGTGTACTCTCCGAGTTATTAGTTCACTGCGGGCGAGTTTACTCGCCGAGTTATTAGTTCACTGAGGTTGATGAAGTTTCATCTCCGAGTTATGAGTTTCACAGAGGGCTGAGTATCCCATTATTGGGGCTATTGTTGGGGCTCGGGGATTATGACAGATATCGTTTCATATATTTTAATGTTGGTCTTCACCCTCTCGGCATATAAAACATATACTGTACTTCCGTAGCTTCTAAAGACACACGTATCACTTTGGACATATAATTTTTGCACGCGAGTCAGCCTTGGAAAGCAATAGCCAATCACCCTCATTGAGCTCTTCCCTCATCTTCACTCATTGAGCTATCTATGTCAGTATTGATATGTTCATCGTCTATATAAGGCTCTTCCAATTCCACATTATTGTCCCATATCCTAATTCCAAAGCAACTTCTAGTTCCATATCTTCCAAAGTAACAGATTTTAGATTTACCTGGTATGACTTTGCCTCGCTTCTTTGATTGCGGTTAGGACTGCCAATATGCTGCTGCTGCTAGGTTGGTACAGAATCCCTCAGGGCCGCATGAATATAAATAGATGAAACCTCAGGGTTGGGTAGCCGCTTCAACACCTGTTGTCTGTCTAGAGGGACTAACCCACAAGCTTTAAATCCAGCTACAATATTTCGTGATTGTTGATAGTTAATAAATAGTCGCTTTAGCAATATTGGCATTACAGACTTTGGAATGGCACTCAAGCACCTTGATTCCTTCCGCCACTGCGCTAGAACGGAACGCCACAGTGGCCCAAATACTGCCACATCTAATGGCGGTAACAAATGAGTTGTATTTGCAACTAAACTGATAAATATAATGTTATTCTCTTCGCATGACTGTAGAACCTTCAATGAGAAATAGCTTGCGAGGTTGTCACCACCGATAATAACCTACTTTAGTTTTGGAGGACTTTCGTTTTCATCCCAGGAACTCCTGTCTTGTTTAGCATTCTCCGCTTCATCAAGTTTAGTCACAAATGGAAGATATATTTCGAAGTAAAACTTATCAAAGGCCCATCCATCAACCCTTTAACACCGGCAAACGTGCCCGTTGATGACATGCTGTTCTATGATTTGCTATAGTGATTTGTTACGGCGCCGGTTTTCAATGGATAGTTCTTTTTACAGAACACAAGCGAACACACAAGAACACACCCGAACACACTGCAAAAACTGCCGAACACAATCGAACACAGTCGAAAATAGAAAGAGCACAAAAAAATAACACCGGGTACAAACTTTTAGATAAAATTAGCCACAGTTTATCAAAGATGAACTTCGGTGACACGCCTTTCCACTCAGTTTGAATATAGTCAAAGTAGATTGCTAGATCGTTGATTACTTCATGATTTACCTGCACACTGACAGCTTTGACACTAATGGCAACGCGCTGTGTTAACTTGTTTCTTACGTTCTATCAGCTAAATTTTTACTTTATAAAAATTGAATCACGATTATCCAAGTCACCCCAGTTTAACGTATTAAGATTAAAATATTATTATTATTATTATTTAAAGTTAATATTTTTAGTTTATTATTATTATTTATAACCTATTGGTATTATTTATAACTAAATATTATAATTTATAATTGCATGTAACAAATTAATATTATACGTATATATCAATTAAATTTACCTGGTAGCGGTAAATAACTACCGACCCAGTGACGTTATTGATAGATTTCTTTACCGTATTTCTTTGAATAGGAGCCTGGGTCTTTAAGTTTAAAAATTGCCAATTGGGGAGGCGTTTATTCGGGGGGGGGGGGGGGGGGGGGGGAGGCGTTTATTCGGGGGGGGCGTTTTTAGGGGAAGGCGTTTAAATTACAAATGGTGCGGTTCGAGTGGGGGCATTGATGTTTATGTTCTAGATTTTCAGCATTTTGAATCTAAATACCCTAATAATTGATGATATAAAGGCATTTAATTTATCCAACGGATAAGTAAAATAAGTAGTTTATAAAAATTAATACAGTAATAGGAAGCACATTATAGTAAAAGTAAATAAAATAGATATAAAATAGGAGGTTATTATTTAAATAAAATCGGGTATTGTAATATTAATCAAATACCCTAATAAAGAATGTTGTTAAATTCAAGAAAACAAGTTAAACAAATGAAATAATTAGAATAAAACCACGATTATCTTTATTACAAAGCAGCCTATTACAGCGGTACAACACCCTATACAGTATATTTACTTTCAGTCACATGACATTTGAACATATATATTAATGATAATCGTGTGCTAGAGGCATCGCTCACTAATCGTGGCTCGCCCCACATTGTAATATTATTAAACGCCAGGGCGTTTATTCGGGGAAGGCGTTTAAGTTGCTAAATTGAAGGTAAGGGGGGCATTAATTCGAGGGTCGTTTCTTCGAGGGAGGTCTTATTCGAAGAAATACGTTATACATTTTCCAAAAACAATATCAATACACCCAACAATGTACACCATAACACTCTTGAACACACGTGAAAGTGAAATTGTAAACATTAAATTTTGAGTAATACTTAAAAATATAATACAGTTACTTAATGGCATCTGTATAGTAACAACTAGTAACAAAAACCAAAATATATAACAAAATATCCTAATGGAGATAAATTGAATAATAGCACACTAAATATACAATTGGTAATAAAGTGAACTTTGAATCGTCAAACATTTTGTATCACAATATAAATGAGATATTTGGGTTGGCATCTTTTGTTCAAAACTTTATGCATATACAGTAGGCAAGCTCCATCCATATGTGTTACACGAAGTTAAACAGTTAGCCAAACACTCCTTTGTAGACAAAATACGTCAGCTTGGTTCAATCCCCACATTAGTGTTTATAAAATTGTGAATTCATTATCAAAATACTACTACTACTACTACTACTACTAGGATCGGCATGCTGCATTGCAGCTGCATTTTTAAGAATGCTGTGCCGGCTTATCGACAAAATTGCCCCGCCACAACTCCCTATCACCCATGACATTTGCTAGATCATCCGCATCTTCAAGGTCAGTGTCCTTTAAGATGCGTCTCAAGAAAGTCATGGGCTGTCGCTGTCCACCATGCTTATTCACTCCATGAGGCTGCCAAAGTACAAGATTATGCACTGGCTGATCCTCACGGCGAAAGCAATGTCCTGCAAAGCGGAGGCGATTTTGTTCTAGTGTCAAGCTTGGGGGAACCAATGAGACACCTCCAATGTTATATAGTGTCTGGTTGGAGATGTGTGCATTGTACTTGACACAATGAACCCGGCGTAGCATTCTTGTGAATGTGCCATCCAGAGATTTGGTGTCCTCGGCAGTTAGAGCCCAGCATGGACTCCCATACTAGTATTGGCATGCTGCATTGCAGCTGCATTTTTAAGAATGCTGTGCCGGCTTATCGACAAAATTGCACCGCCACAACTCCCTATCACCCATGACATTTGCTAGATCATCCGCATCTTCAAGACCAGTGTCCTTTAAGATGCGTCTCAAGAAAGTCATGGGCAGTCCACCATGCTTATTCACTTCATGGGGCTGCCAAAGTACAAGATTATGCAATGGCTGGTCCTCACGGCGAAAGCAATGTCCTTCAAAGCGGAGGCGATTTTGTTCTAGTGTCAAGCTTGGGACACCAATGAGACACCTCCAATGTTATATAGTGTCTGGTTGGAGATGTGTGCATTGTACTTGACACAATGAACCCGGCGTAGCATTCTTGTGAATGTGCCATCCAGAGATTTGGTATCCTCAGCAGTTAGAGCCCAGCATGGACTCCCATAGAGGAGTACTGGAACTACTGCTGCTCTAAATAATCGGACCTTAAGTTTCCGATTAATTCTCGTTGACTTCCAAATCCTGGAAAGCCTATTCAAGGCTGCCCATGCCTTTCAGTCACGTATTCGAAGGTTCTCACCTGACTTCCGGATCCATGATCCCAGGTAACAGAAGTCAACCACATGCTCAAGCATACCATCTTTTGAGCTTATGCTCATCCGATCAGAGACTTGCTGAGGACTTTCAAAGTTAACTGTCAAAATTTTGGTCTTTCTTGAGTTAATAAAAAGACCAACACTAGAAGCAGCATGTTCTAATGAGCTGAGGAGCCGTTGGGCTACCTCTAGTGATTCTGAGAGTACTCCTAAGTCATCAGCAAAGTCTAGATCAGTTAGGTACTTGGCAGGATTTCCTCGACTTCTGGAGCCAGTAGGTGGAGTTATCATCACCCCATCATCATTATGATGATCTAAGGACATGCGTAGAACATAGTCAACAACAATTATGAACAAGAATGGTGCTAGTGTGTCTCCCTGGAGAACGCCCCATAACACTTCAAATGGCTCTGTGTCACCGTCAACAGTAGACACAAATGTTGTCGAACCATCGTATACTGATCTGATTGCTGCAATAATTTCATCAGGAATCCCACATAATGAAAGTATGCTGAACATACGTGAGCGAGAGACTGAATCAAAGGCCTTGAAGAAGTTAACAAAGATAACAGCCAGATGCCTGTCTTTCTTTTTTGATAACTCTTCAATTATCCTTCTAAGTGCCAAAATGGGCTCCATGGTCCCACGACCTTTACGGAACCCATTCTGATTTCCACGGAGCAGTCTCTCAATGGGATCCCTGATGCGATTTAATAGAATTATATTGTATAGCTTTGCAGCAATCGAGATCAATGAGATTCCCCGAAAAGAACCATAGAGTGTTAGGTTGCCTTTCTTGGGAACTGGCACCAACTTATTTGTTTTCATTTCTTGTGGGACTCTTGTTGTTCGGTACATGTCTACTATGATGGGATAGATGAGCTTTAAACACTCAGGTATTTTAAAGACCTCAGGGGTAACACCATCTACTCCATCGGCACGACTGGTCTTAATGCTCTTTGCAGCAGCCTTCACTTCTGCAAAGGAGATATCACCAATGGGAATATCTGGGAGTACAGACTCAGACACTTTTACTTCTATAAAGTTATCAGGTAATACCCTGTCATTATTGAGGAGCTTTTCAAAGTGGGCCTTCCAACCATTGAGGCTATCGGCTGGTGATTCAGCCTTAACCTTGGCTTTTTCGACCAGCAAGCAAGTTGATCGATCTCCATGCCTGGGATGATTGCCTGCTGTCGTCAGCATCATTAATGACATCCACCTGTTGGTTTATTAGCTCCTGTAAATTAACAGAGTACTGCCTGTTCAGGGACCTAGATGCAGCCTTAACTGCATTCTTGGCCGCTGTAATCTGTTTGAGTCGGGACTCTTTCTGCGCCTTGTAGAGGTCATTTCGGCACTTCTGAATTTTGTTGTCAGTCCAGGGGGCCCGTTTCCTGTTTCGAGGGTATACAGGAACTGTTTCTGCAGCTGCTAACTTAACTGGCTCTGTGAAGGCAGTATAGCCCTCACAGTGATCTGCCGCCTCAGAGGCAAGAACCTCATACCTGTTGCTCAGCTGTAGTATGAAGCTGGTTCTCACACTTGGCTGTTGCAACGGAGAGGACCAGTCATGCCGCGGCAAGGCAGATTTCGTTGTTCTGCTAGCACGCAGACTAAGTCTTACCTTGGCCACAATAAGGCGGTGATCACTGGAGAAGGGTCGTAGTGTAAATGCATTATTACAGTTATCAGTTATTACAGTTACTATTATCAAAATAGTAATGGAATTCTTTACTAATGCACTGCATATGTATGAAATAAATACTGCCATGTCTAACGAGGATATACTAACTAATTTTTTAATCATAAATGGGAAGTAAAAAGATAAACTTAAAGACGTGCGAGCATTAAAGTCTGGGAAGTTGTCCTTTTGAAGTTTGAAGAAAGGGCGCAGTGGCGGTACGGCTAATGTCGCGTTACGGTAAGTCGCGTTACGGCTAATTTTCAGAGTAGCCGTAACGCGACTTTGAAAATCGCGGTACGGCTACTCAAAAAGTCGCGTTACGGCTACTTGTCGCGTTACGGCTAATCTAATGTCTTGGTTTTACATAGGGAATCATTATCAGACAATATTATTCTATGGGGTTTACGTACCGATGAGAATTTAATGTAATAATGTTTTACAGCATGGGAGTATCCAGGGGGGGGGGGGGGTTGTTCCACAAAACCACTCATTGCTTCTTCGACTGCTATTATTGGCTGTAATCCGTATCTGTGCCTGAGGGAGACAGGGGGGGAAACTCGACGCAAAACCCACCTTGGCGAATTAATATCCCGCCTCAATGTTAAATTCTCACTTTAGGGAAAGGAGCAGGTTACAGTGGCACGTTATTTTAACCAAAACTGTTCGCGCTTTTAGACCTTTAACAGTTTAACCTGCTAATTTAAGTGTCTCCTGAATCGACTATTGCCCTTACTAATTGACATCAGTTGAAACCAGTCTATGCGCGGCGTATGACCCACGGTGTGGGAGACTGGATTCAGTTCTAGAGAAAGTTATTGCAGTAGGCTACTTTGTATTATTCGATTGATCGCTACTATATACTATATAATCTCTGACAACTATATTTACTTTCGGGGAAATATTAACAGTTCCTTTGGGATGTGGTGCTTTAAGTATCAAACAGAGTTATGACTTACACTAATCACAACTAGAGGCAATAGGGTATCGCAAATGGCGCATTCTTTAGGAAATGCTTTATTAACCTTCACACTAATATCACACTACTACATACTAATGCACATTGATTTGCCGACTGTCACTGATTTGATCATATATAAGGAGGATTGCAACTCACGTACGTTGGGATTATGAAATAGCATTTATTTCACACAAAAACCACTATAAATTGAACCACAATTGCTACTGATACACCCTTCTGCTAACCTCAGTAATTAAGAAGTTGAGGGGGATTTCCGATTATTTATCAGTATTCTCCAAATATAACATCCATTAATATAAACAGCAATTGACAATAATATAAAACAGTATATTAGAAAACAGTGCGGTGAAATCAGTCAGTATGTGTTATGTTCGGTAGTGCAATGTTAGGCAATGTGAGTTGAGTTGTGTTACGATGCGTTAATAGATTTGCGTTCTTATAACTCTAGCCTCTGATGTTAGGGCAAAGTCTGAAAGTCAGAACGTCCGAATGAATCCTGAATCAAGCATGAATTCTCGGAAAACTGCCGCATTGCGTCAGATCTCATAGGCCGCTGTCCACAGAGAAAAAGAGATCGCTCTGATTGGCTGAGATATGTCAACAAAGGAACATTTCTCACACAAAGGAACAGCTGGTAGATTTCGTTATCCCAACTCTGTGTTTCTTGACAGACACGTAGTTGCACCATTCGAAGCTCTTTTAGAGTATTTAGCGCATTGCGCAAATGACTTATTTTGTCCGCAAAAGCTTTTACAAAAACAATAAACTAAACACAATAGAACAGGTTATAGTTTTATTTTTGAGAGTAATCAGCTGTTATTTGGGTCGAATTTCCCCTGCAGAGGGATACATTTTTATTGCGTCCAGTTTCCCACCCTATCTGGCCTGAGGCAGTGACTAAGAATACCATAGAATACAATATTATATTGAATGTGAGGTTGTCGAAGAACATACAGTATGAAAGATGGTAAAATCCCCCCCCCCCCCCCCCCCCCCCGAGACTCCCATGCTGTAAAACATTATTACATTACATTTTTCGGGCCTCATCTGCACGTAAACACCATAGAATAATATTGATAATGATACCCTATGTAAAACCAAGACAGTATAGCCGTAACGCGATAATTAGCCGTAACGCGACTTTTAGAGTAGCCGTACCGCGAATTTTGAAAGTCGCGTTACGGCTAATCTCTCAAAAAATTTGCCGTAACGCGACATTAGCCGTAACGCGACGACACCGAAGAAAGTAACGACTTGTTTGCGGTAGTTACGCCAGTAGGACCTGGAATTAATGTGTCAGTGTCTCTGCTGGCCAGCTGTATTACATACGGTACCGGTACACGTACATTAAAAATTAAGTCGCAATGCAGGCACTAATGTGTCGCGGGAACTAAAGTCACGCGGGCATTAAAGTCCTTTGGCATTACAGTAGTGCCAGCGACACTACTGCGACTTCAATGAATGCGGGCACTAAAGGTGCTGAGACATTAGTGCTCGTGCGTTCTACAGTATGTCTCGCGGGCACTAACGTCCCAAGACCAATCGAACATTGCCGCTTATACTGTAGTACAGTATGTAAACATTATTGTTTATATATAGATGGTGCATTTATTTTCAAATATGTTTTACAATAATCGAAACTTTATTATACTAATGTATGTAAAATAAATAAAAACACTTGATTGTGGATGTTACGTCAGCACTCAACAAGAACTAAAGTTGAGGGAATTGATGTCTCCCTGGCCCTGCCTGTATTACACAAGTGGCTAAACAGGCACTAATGCCTCGCTGGTTTCTAACCAAATATAAACGATGTAAAAGCTTCTGTGGGATATAACTGGCCCCTTTGCTTCGCAATCCAGTTTCCCCCCAGGCGCTGGAATACTCTAAAAAAGGTTCTCTAACTGTATATATATTCCCCTCGCCCGCAAGGTACCGTTACAGGTGTTTTAACGGACATAAAAGTCATTCTGCTATATACGTGTTTTAGCGGACATGGTAAGGCAAAAAACCCGCAATACGGCAAATACTTTTACACAGCTTAGCCGTGATGATTCAGATTACGACATCTAGCAGCTGGTTGCTTAAATGGAAACAGCCATTGGACGCATGGTTCTTTGTTTGGCTTCAGCCAATCAGAGCGATTCTCTCTGTCGATGTGGAGCTTTGAGCCGATCATACTGGGATTGTTCAGTCTTACAGTTTTTTACTGATACTTTGTTGTTATTGCTGTCTAAGCCAGAAACAACGGCTCTAGAAAGAAACATTAGTAGGCTTAAGATTATAGAGCGTATGACTGTTATCAGTTCGACAGTTCATAACAACTCACATATCGGTCCATATCAGTGCATATCGCTGTACATATCTGTTCATATCATATCTTAACCTACCGTCTTAATGTTTTTACTGTTGTCATATCTTATATCAGTGGATTGAATATTATTTGGAGAACATTTATAAAGAACCCAAATTTCCCAATTTTCTTGATACACTACAGGTTAGAGAGGCGGGTTATATATATAGCGATTGCGACTTATATTATTGTGGTGTGTATTGAATTTAATGCTATTTGATAGGCCCTACATGAGTCCGTTGCTATTCTCTTTATATATGATAAAATTCATTGACGGTCGGCAAATTAGTGAGCAGTATTGTGCGTTACCGGTAGTGTGCATGATTGTGGCTGATAACTAAGCATTTCCTAAAGAATGCGCCTCATACGTGAATCATAAGCCTTACCGACTTACCGTTGTGATTAGTATAAGTCATATCTCTGTTTACTTAGATAGAGCGCCACGTCCTAAAGGAACTGTTAATATTTCCCGAAAGTAAATAATATTAGTCAGAAATTAATTATTAATGATCAATCGAATAATACAATACCATAAGCTTCACTGCAATAATAATCTAAGCCGACAGAATCCAGTCTCCCGGGATTATCCAGCGGGTGAATGGACGCGCACTAGGCTGGCTTCTGCTAATGTTGTGTTTATTGGTATTAAATATTTGTCATCTTCTAAAGTATATTTGTAAACCAAAAGACATATAAATTTTGGCAGGTTAAACTGCTAAAGGTCTTCAAAAGCGCGTACAATAACAGTCATTGACTTTATTGCAGTAAGCAATAAAGTTGAAAGTACCGATCGACCGGTAAACCTGAACCGGTACTTCTGTAGGTCAGTAGGCCCAACTGCCAGAACCGGTACTGCTGTAGGTCAGTAGGTCCAACTGCCAGAAACGGCACTTCTGTAGGTCCGTAGGCCCAACTGCCCTAACCGGTACTTCCAGTATAAGTACATTGGTATTATTCGATTTTGATTATAGTATACCGGTAGGTCTTAGTATTTAATCAGGGAACGGCCGCCCTGGTTTTTATTGAGATTTTACTTATTTCTGTCGGTTTTATTTCCTAGTAAGTAAATATTGAGCTGAAGACGTGTAAGTCTGCTCAGATTGTTCAGATAATTGTAGGCTGAACTGCTGTCTGACTGTTGTTGGGTTTGGAGAGATTACGGCGTGTGTAGAGTTTGTCTGATAGAGTGCCGTTAGTAAGTTGGGGCAGCCATATGCTGCAAGGTCAATCCCCTCTTAAAGAATAAGTCGTACTACCGTGTTAGAACGCATACTAACTAACTATTTCAGAATCTGCATATACTGTAGTTTATTTAGGCTTGATCGTAGTCTGCCAGCGTTTTGGCCTGTGTTTGTTTGTGTGGTCTGTTCAGGTACCGTAATAGTTATTACTCAGATATTTTGTAGGCTGGATTGTTGTCTAGCTATTATTAGGTCTGAAGAGATTGCTGCGTGTGTAGAGTTTGTCTGATAAAGCTCCGTTAGTAAGTTGGGGCAGCCATAGCGGTAAGGTCAATCCCCTCTTAAAGAATAAGTCGTACTACCGTGTTAGAACGCATACTAACTAACTATTTCAGAATCTACACGTACGGTAGTTTATTTAGGCTTGGTGGTAGTCTGCCAGCGTTTTGGTTTGTATTTGTTTGAGTATTCTGTACGGGTAGCGTAATATTTATTATTCAGAGTTTATGCGATTATTCGCAACATTCATGTCCCCAAGTTTATTCCTACAGTAATTGTGTTTGTTACACATACCGTTATAGTTAAATTAACCCCGGTACTACACGGGCTGCTTGGCATAGGTAAAGACTGGTGACTTTGTGCTTCGGTCACTCCAGCAGATGCCGTGGTTCTTTTAACTGTTCAAGTATATTTAACTGCTGATTATTTGTTATACCAGTACTTGTACCTAATTTAGGGTTTAGTGTACAGTGCTTTCCGAAGTAATTAGTGTGTAGGCAGTATATTTGTGTTGTAAAGTGGTTAATAGGCACGCTGGATCTGGTAGTCCGCGGTAATTAACTTCTAGGTAGGAACAATCCGTGATACATAACGTAGTACCTATAGCGATACGGTTATAGGTCGTCAGGCGGTGGTATTTTCCTATCTGGACAACGCAGTGTATTTACTACTACTTATTATTTTCAAATACCGTAGTACCCTGTCCATTGTAATAACCAGAATTCTAACCCTTTTGTTAGGCTGGTTTGTAGACTTCCTGTAAAATTACCCTAAAAATTCGTACGTAATATTTTTGTTGTGTTTAACTAGAGATTTAATCTCACCCGTATCGTAAGTAATTTGTAGTATTAAGTAACTTAGGTAAATTAGAATTATCTGTTTTAGTGTCCCATAGGTAGCACTTCACTGAGAGCGTACAGCTTCTGTGTAGTGACTCCCCCAGAAATAATAACATTTATTTCAAATATTGATAAAAACCCATTTAAACGGGTATATATCTATTATAAATCAACTCAAACGATTTATAAATAGTAGGCCTGCCATACAACAACTAGGTCTCGATATCAGTTGGACTACTGCTTAAATAACGGTAATAAAGTAAGTTCAAGTAACCAAGTAACCCTAAAATATTCAGAAATTCAATTATTCTAAAAAATAATTGACATACCAGTACTTACCATAGGCTTATTATATTTATTTCTATAAATTTGAGCTGAAATCATGCCGGTATTCTGTAATTAATTCTAGTTCATAATTATACTTATATATTATAAGTGTCAGCTGTATACCGGTATCCACGATAGGCCTATTATATATTATATATATTTGTGCTAAAATTATATACCGGTACTCTGTGACAAATCTAGTCTGTAATAATACTTATATATACTATAAGCATACCGGTATTCTAATATATTATATATATATCACGCTACACTGAGTAGCAGTATCGGTAATTAATTATTAGGCTAACAGTGATACTGAATTACTAGACTTGCTTTAACTGTAATATAGCAGTAGGCATTCGACTGTACAATCAAACATGGCTGACACAAGGCAAACTCTGTCAGATAGTCTCCTAGAAACAACAGCCTGTTTCTCAGATCAAAGTGTAGAGAATCCCAGACCGAGGTCTGAAACCCCTCATACTGTAAGAAGGGCAACCCCTGCAGTGGTTGTGTCAGAACCTAGGTTGGTAGAAAAGATTTCGCAATTTGCGAAGTTAGTGAAGCGCCGTTGGTCTGCCATAGGCAAGTAGTATAGAATGCTATGACACGGCATCAAGGTCACCCGTAGCCCATCATTACCATCCATTTCTAGTACTGCAGCCAATCAGAAGCCACCATTTCAACCTTTACCAGTGGTCGTTATTATTTCAACCAATCAGATGACAGCATTTCATCCGTAACCATGGTAACTTCTCAAGTTCCCGCTTATTCCGCTAGAGGCGTTATTAGTCACCTAACGCTAGTACTGCATCCAATCACCAACCTTTATTTTACAGGTGTTCGAGTGTCTACACTTAGCATCAGGTAACGTCTACTATTTTTCAAATCGCTATTTTTCAGCGACCAGTATTTTCATATTTACCAACCTTTATTTTACAGACGCTAGGGATGTCTACAGGTAACTTCTACTATTTTTCAAATCGCTATTTTTCACCAGTAACTAAATTTAATTTTACAATTTTTCAGATAACAAAATATTCAACAGGGTTCGAACTCGGGACCGTTATAACTCCTCACAACTCACCAATCTTTATTTTACAGGTGTTCGAGATGTCTACACTTAGCATCAGGTAACGTCTACTATTTTTCAAATCGCAATTTTTCACCAACCATTGCATATTCATCTTCGCGTAGCCTAACCTCTCGATGCTTGGCTAGCCTCCAACACATCACCACTCAATCCACAGCTGTTACCCACCCACCAATTATTCCCCTTTTCGCCACATCACCACCGCTGTATACTGTATATGATGATGACAACAACGTAGCCAACTACACACATATTATATATTATATTATATCGATTGCCAACTCAACGGTTATTTACCCACTGCTACTCCTCGACGGCTGTCACCAAACCAACCAACCAAGCAGCCTACCAGTCCAGCGGTAGGATACGTGAAATTCCGCCACGTTTCCAGCTACACGTATACGAACATTTCCATAGTTACTCAACCTTGACCGTAATTTTTTATTTAATTGTACTGTACTGTACAGTAGTTCCCTACCGGCTAATCAACCAATCAATAATCCGAATTTAGGCTATTTTTTTCAGTTTAAGACCTGTATTATTTTTGAAAATATCTTATATATATAATCTCTTGCTTTAATCGCAATTAATCATTTGTAATGGTTTTAGTTTAAAAGTTTTTACTTTGTTTGTTTGATTTACAATAAAATAAATTAAATAATGTCTTCTGATTCCAATATGGTTATGCCAATAGTAAGGCATTCATTTTTTGCAGAAGATGGTCAAGCCTATATTGTTATTGATTATACAATTTACCGTCAGGGAGATGATAAATATAAAATTGAATTTTCTGAAAAAGCCAGGAAAGTTTTAAGCTCAATCGATATTGATGCTTCTGATAATAGTATTCATCTTTTAGATTACAACCTGAAAGCTGAGCATGAGGGAGGAAAATTAAGCAACATTTTACTATTATCCATGATAGAGGGATTTATTGTTATTACACAATACAACAAAGCTGGTGAAAAGTTTGAAATACGGCTAAATCGGCATAGTCCCTACGAAATTATGTCTTTCTTTATTGTAATGATTTCAAAAGAATCCTTTGTCGAACCTGAAGAATCAGCGGATAATGTTGAATATGTTGATAATATCATTGATTCTTGACTTTTCCCTCTATATTATAAATATTTTATGATTATATATAAAATTTTGTTGTTTTTAAATAATCGAAAATTGTAGTAGTATTTGTATATACAGTATAACAGTTTTGTTTGTTGTTGTTGTTGTGTATTGTGGTAATTATTTTCAATTTACTTTAAAATTTGGAAAATGGATATTTTAAATGAAAAATGCCCAGTTTGCTATTCTAAGTTATTGCAACAACATCGAG
>JAUCBJ010007031.1:0-19387 GCA_032718475.1 Nemertoderma westbladi | reverse complement strand
GCATATGAGAATATGAGGTGGTGAAATATCAACATAAATCACGATCATATAATGTAGAATCTGAGAATAGAATGTATGAGGAATACAATGCGGTACACACAACGATAGTGCGGCAGTGTTTGACAGAGTCCCGAGTCCAGACCTGTGTCCTTGAAGGACCCCTACAGCAGTACGGTACAGAGACAGTATATGCCTGTATGCCAGTATGCCAGATACTGAGATAAGCAGAGCGCTAGGCTATCGGCTGCATAGCGCGCGTAGCAGTAGTCTGACTGTGACGTCATCGCGTGTCACGCGGGTATCTCTAGGTATAAGCAGCGCGGGCTGCGTCCGCGTAGTAGATGCGTACAGTATATCATCACACCCCCCTTCTAGTTTATCAGCGGCAGTGAATAAACTACCCAAGTCTATAGTCTGTTGGGTGGGCGTCTGTGACGTCGAGGGTAGGTGCGCTGTGGTGAGGAGCGCGCAGGGATTAGTGTTTCGCTGGTGAGCGGTGTCGCCCAGCGAATGCCTTTGGGTGAGCCAGACTGGGTGGCGTCATCGTCCCTTGGTGTCCCAGTGGCAGCGTTTAGTGGTGTACCAGCGGTGGTGTCCCCTGGAGACCCGTTGGTAGTGTCCCGTGTTGTCCCGGCGTTGGTGTCCCGTGTTGTCCCGGTGGCGGTGTCCCTTAGGAGGTGGCGACGGTTACGGGTGAGGCAACGGCCGGACGTTGTACGGATGCGATAGCTGCGATGGGAAGCTGCCTCGGCCACGACCCCGGTGCGATCCCAACGCTTTGTGGTCGGGTTCTGGATCCGTACAGGGTCCCCCACTGTGAGAGTGGGAAGTGGTTTGGCCCCACGGTTATAATAGGACGCCTGTGACGTCATCAGCGGTGGCACAGCGGCGTCTAGCGCTGTCCGTGTCGCTTGATGGTCGGCGTTGAAGGCCCTGCTGTGCATGGGCACCCGCGAGCGTATGGGGTGTCCAAACAGGATTTGGGCTGGTGATAAACCGTGGGCGCGGGGTGAATTGCGCAGTTCTAGGAGGCCCTCCTGGAATGCGGCTGAGTTTATTTTGCCTCCTGTCTTTGTAAGGAGGACTTTGAGAGCTTTGACGGCTGACTCGGCGTGGCCGTTGCTCTGCGGGTATTCGGGGGAGGAGAAGGAATGCTTGACTCCCCAGTTGCGGATGAAGTCCGTCATGTTCGACCCCGCAAACTGTGGTCCGCCGTCGGAATAGAGTCGCGTTGGGGCTCCAAATCGGACGAAGACATCCCGTAGATGGGTGGCAGTTGTGGCGGCGGTGGGGTGGTTGGTGTATCCGTAAATTTCAGGCCAACCGGAATATAGATCCGCAACAGCGAGGTAGTCGTGGCCGTCTTGGAAGAACAGATCGCCCGAGATCTGCTCGAAGGGCCGGGTTGCCTCGCGATCTCGTAGGAGTGGCTCCTTGGCGAGACTCGGACGGTAGGTGAGGCAGGGCTCACACGCTGAGACCGTCGTCCGGACGTCATTCGTGAGTCCGGGCCAGTAAACAGTTTGGCGGGCACGCCGGAGGGTCTTCTCTACCCCTTGGTGGGCGGCGTGAAGTCGCGCGAGTGTGTTCCGTCGCGCGGCCCGCGGGACCACGATCCGCTGTCCGTAGAGGACTAGGTCACGATCGGTGGTCAGTTCCTCCCTGATCGACCAGTAGGGCGTTACCCCCGGGATGTGGTGGGAGGACGGCGGGAACCCGGACTGTGTGGCGTCGAGGAGCGCGCAGTAGTCGGGGTCGTCCCGGGCCGTCTCGCAGAGCGAGTTGAGGGTGAGGTCCGCGAAGTTGTCAGTGGGCTCCGAGCCCTCCGTGATGGCCGCAACCGTTGCTATGGTAACCGCGTGGAGATGGTAGGCCATCTCGCCGTCGTCGATCAGGTCGTCGGGGGACGGATCATCGACGGGTGCACGGGATAACGCGTCAGGAATGCGGTGTTCCTTTCCTTTCCTCCATACCGTTGTGAAGGAGTAAGGAGTGAGTTTCGACTTAAGCCGCTGGAGGCGTGTGTTATCCGTGGCGTCGATCGTGTATCGATCGAGGATTGTCACCAGTGGTTGGTGGTCGACAATGAGAGTGAAGTTGGGGAGGCCCAGTAGGTAAAGTTTACATTTGTGGGCGGCCCAGGCAACGGCGAGCAGTTCGAGCTCCACCATAGCATAGCGCGACTCGGTTTCGGTGATAAACCGCGATCCGCACTCCACTAATCT
Source organism: Nemertoderma westbladi (assembly GCA_032718475.1). Taxonomy (NCBI): domain Eukaryota; kingdom Metazoa; phylum Xenacoelomorpha; order Nemertodermatida; family Nemertodermatidae; genus Nemertoderma; species Nemertoderma westbladi. Next base: position 17,162 of record JAUCBJ010007031.1, on the reverse strand, counting down.
CCAGTTGTCGTCATGGCGCTGGAGTAGCGCGTACCCGAGTCCGTTCTTCCGGGAAGCGTCGGTCTCGAGTTTAGTCTCGCGTTCCGACTCGAAGGGAACGAGAACTGGGGGCGAGAGAAGCGAGAGTTTTGTTCTCTCGAAAGCCGCCTCGTGGTCGGAGGTCCAGAGGAAGGAGTTTCGCGAACTGAGGAGGGGGCGGAGGGGCGACATTGTAGAGGAAATGTCGGCCGAAAACGGGGCGAGTTGTTCGACGAGTCCGACGAAACTCCGCAGGTCGGTTATGTTTGTCGGCCGCGGGAAACTCGCGATGGCCCGGAGCTTTGCCGGGTCGGCCCGTATCCCGTTAGCCCCGACGAGGTAGCCCGCGAACTTGACTTCGCGCTGGGCGAACTGGACCTTGTCGGGATGCAGGGAGATGCCTGCCTCGCGACAGCGTTGGAGGAAGCACCGAACACTGGCGAGGTGCTCGTCGAGAGAGTTGTTGTACAATAGGACGTCGTCGACGAGTTTAGTGAGGTTTGGCAGGTCCCGGAGGGCATCGTCGCCCCGCCGGTTGTACTCGTCCCCGCTCGAGATGAGTCCCATAACACTCCGACAGTGTTTGTAACGGCCCCAGGGCGTCACGAAGGTGGTGAGGAGTTGGGTTTCCTTCTCGAGGGGTACCTGCCAGTAGCCGGAAGCAGCGTCGAAGGCGGAGAAGAACTTCGCCGAAGACGGAATCCCTGATATAGCCGCCCGAGGGTTCGGGGTCGGGTAGTAGGGTCGCTTAACCTGGCTGTTTAGGTGACGGAGGTCAACGCAAATTCTGAGTTTGCCGTTGGGTTTCGGGGCGACGGTCATTGGATGGGCCCAGTCGGTGGGCTCCGTCACCCGTTCGATGACCTCGCGCTTCACCATCTCGTCGAGGAGATGTTTTACCTCGTCCCTCATGGCGAAGGGGATGGGCCGCGCACCGTTTACGTGGAACGGTGTGGCGCCTTCCTTCAGTTCGATCCGCATGGGTTCGCCCGCCATGGTTGTAAGGGGTTTCGATGTGTCATCGAAGACATCGGCGTACTCGCGGAGGAACTCGTCGCGAGTTCGTAAAGTAGCCGCCCCGGGAGAGGAAGTTGTTAACGAGTTTATGCGGTGCGGGAAGTCCTTCGCGATGATGTCGAGGTTGCGCATGGCCTCGAGGTTGAGAATCATTCCGTCGATCTCCGGAGAGACGACGACGGTGACCGGTGCCGAATTTCCACCATAGGAGATCCGGGCGTGGAAGATTCCAGTAATCGCGAGAGGGTTCTCGTTGGCCGCGAGTAACTCGGGTTCGTTGAGGGGGTAAGGAAGCAGGTCCTTCTCCTTCCCTCCTATCGACTGGTAGAGTTTGCTGCCCAACATGGTGGCAGCCGCGCCGCTGTCAGGGAGCGCATGCGGGACGGTGCCCATGTGTTTGGCAGTCCGCGCGTAGCGGAGCTCTATCGGGATGCGCTCGAGGGCGCACGTTGCAGGCGGGTACGTAACGCCGCCGACAACATGGTTGACGTGGCGGGATGCCGGGGGGCTGCTACTCGATCGCAGGATGGATCGGAGTTGAGCCGTGCAGAGGATAGAGTTTATCCGTGGTTTCTCGTAGGAGGCGGAGTCGGACTTCCCGGATGATTTGGGTTTGGACCGGCAGACGGCCCGGAAGTGTCCCGCCTTCCCGCACGAGCTGCAGGTGGCGTCCCTGGCGGGGCAATGTGCTTTGCCAGCCGCGTGTTGTCGTCCACAGTTTGTACACGCGCGTTCCGAGTTGGTCGGTTGCGGTTTGTCGGACTGTGGTTTCCGTTTGGAGGAGTTCGAGCGCGAACGTTTGTAACTCGAAGTTACCTTGGCGACGGGTCGTCCCCGGCCGATAATCGTGTCGTTGCGCTCGCTCGCTTCCATTGTCTGGGCGATTCGCACACAGTCGTCCAACGTGGGCTGTGGAAGAACCTTGAGGAGTTCTGTGCGCGTCTCGGAGCTGCGGATTCCAACCAGGATCTGTGTGACGATCTGGCGGTTCCGGCAGTGGTCGCAGAGTTCTGCTGCGTCCGCGAGTTCTTCGAGCGCAATCCGATATGCGTCGAAGTTCTCGTTCGGCCCCTGTTTCCGGTCGTGGAAACGGATTCCGTCGATCGCAATGCTGCGTTTCGACCGGAGGTGGGCCTGCAGGGTGTCGAGGATCGAGTCCGTCGTCGTATCGGGATCGTCGATGTCGACGCGTAGGGTGACCGTCAGGGTCTGCTGGAGGTCCCGGCCGAGAGCGGACACGAGGGCGTAGACCTGTGCGTCTCGGGGGAAAGTTGAGGCTTGCTGGCGGTGCGCGTGCACCCGCCAAGCCTCCCTCCAACGTCGGAATGGGGTAAACTCGATGTCCCCATCGATTTTTTCGAGGCCGGTTATGTCTAAAACGCGGCGTCGATGTGGCGGGTCGGCTCCCGGTGCCGGGCCCGCGGCGGCAGGTTGTCCCGCAACAGGGGCGGGAGGTGCAGCTGCGGCAGGGACCGCGCCTTGTTGGACCTGGAGGGCGGCGATCAGTTGCGCCATCCGAGCGTCCGCGTCTGCTCGCTGCAGGGCGGCGTCCGCCTGCTGCTGGACCAGTAGAGCAGTAAGTTTGTCGACTCGCGCATCCGCGTGGGCCTGCTGTTGGAAGAGTTCGCGTCGCAGGTCGGTGATGCTTGTAGGCGTGCCGGTGGCCGGTTCGGTAGCATCCGTGTCCGGGTCCGAGTCACTTGCTTGTCGACGTCTCGACATGATGTACCGACTGACCGGTACTCGCGTACTCGTATGTAGGTGTATGGTGTAGGCCTCTTTCGGTATGTTTAATCTGTCCGGAGATTACCGCGAAGTTCGACTGCAGCTCTTAGATGTAGCAGGAACACAACTGCGCCATATGGGGATATGCACTTAGCATATGAGAATATGAGGTGGTGAAATATCAACATAAATCACGATCATATAATGTAGAATCTGAGAATAGAATGTATGAGGAATACAATGCGGTACACACAACGATAGTGCGGCAGTGTTTGACAGAGTCCCGAGTCCAGACCTGTGTCCTTGAAGGACCCCTACAGCAGTACGGTACAGAGACAGTATATGCCTGTATGCCAGTATGCCAGATACTGAGATAAGCAGAGCGCTAGGCTATCGGCTGCATAGCGCGCGTAGCAGTAGTCTGACTGTGACGTCATCGCGTGTCACGCGGGTATCTCTAGGTATAAGCAGCGCGGGCTGCGTCCGCGTAGTAGATGCGTACAGTATATCATCACAGTAACAGTTATACTTTCTATAATCTAAGCAGTTTTACTAGAGTTCTTCCCAAAAAGCCGGTGTTATGGCGAAAATGGGAACACAACAACAGAATCATATAAAATCATATGACTACTACTACTATACGAGTATACCAAAACTCTTATTCCACGAAGCCCCGTTCAACACAGAGGATGAGCAGTGAGATAGGAAATTCAGTTCAGTAGCGCTGGGATAGGTCGAAATCAACGCCTACGCAAATTCTATTGGCCGACACGGGCAGCAGGGTATAGGCAACCTCCCTAAACTAGTTGGCCGATTAAACTGAGCCCAGTTATCTCCGTACAGCACATCAGCCAATAAGCTGGTAGCTTGCACTATTTTAGTTATAAATCCCTTTGAGAGTATTCTAGCGACCGGGGGGGAACTGGCCAGCAAAGGCAAACGTATCAGTTATCCCACAAAAGCTTTTACATGGGCTGTTATTATATTCTGGTATATTGAATCGGTGGACTGGTCTTCATCCATTGACTAAAGTGCTGTTTTGAACTTCTACTGTGTAAGCATCCTTTACTGCATTGTCCAAACCAATTAGGTTGAACGAGCTGTATGCCTCGCAGTTGATCATGCTGTTTCTCCACTTTTTGTTTATAAGGATGTAATCCAGTTGTGCTTTGGTTCCATAAGGGTATTGAAAGGTCCATAGCTTTCCCTTACTCTTTTTGAATGTGTTGTTTGTGGGTATCAATTCACATTCTTCCATTAGGTCTAAAAGTAAGTACCCATTTCTGTTAGAACTGGTGTTATAGGTGTAACCCTTGATGTCTTCTGGGCCAATTTGCGCGTTCAGGTCACCAGCAATGACTTTAACATTGTGTTTCGGAATGTCCTTTATAGATCTTCATAAAACTTGACTGCTTGTTCTGGCTCTGAGGAATTGGTTGGACTGTAGCAACATATAACTGTTGTCTTGGGATTCCCATCAAATGTTGCGATCATAACCCTGGAATTTATAGATTCGATGTTGTTTAGGGGTCTTAAGTGCAAATGCGCTTAGCAGAATTCCTACTCCGCCAATTGATGCATTGGCCGAGTTTCTTACTGCTGAGCTTGTTACTAACGTCCATCCATTTCAAATGTCATTGTACTTCATGGCAGTGTCTTCATGACAAATCCGATGTTCTTGGATGCAGATGATGTCGATGTTATATTCCATTGCCAGAGCAACCATGTCACCCTGTTTGCTATGTGCTTTCAGCGTGCGTGTGTTCATTGTAGCAATCTTTAGTGTCGTTTTAAATTTCAGCAGGTTGGTTCTTCTTTCTTCTCTGTCTTCTGATCCAGTAGCCAATTTATCGACCCCAGCCTGGTGTACCACTGAGGGACGCGGTCCTTGTTGACCCGGGCGACGACCGAGCCGGTATTTCTCCTGGAGGTTTCTCATACTCATATCTTTCAGTTGCGGGAGTAAACCGCTTGTGGTCGCAACTCCTACAAGCGTCTTCGCAGTAGGTCGCCGTTGGTTGATTTCCTTCCGCCGACCTTGTCAGCATGTCTAGCCGTTGGTTGAATACCTTCCGCCTATCCATGGCCTACAGCCCTGCTGCCGACTGTAGGGGTCCTTTTGTTACACCCTGAAACAAGTGTGCCTCCTGGGTTAGGTATCCAGTATAGACAGAGTGGGGCGTGTATCATCTCTATTGCAGATGCGTATCATGCCTTTGCCTATGGTGCCCTAGGCGCTATATCCCTCAATGACTTATTTAGTTGACGGGGCTAAACCAACCCACTCTTGATCAACTAAATAATGAGTAGGCTACTGGCGCTTATCGGACCTGCTCTACTGGGCTGACAGCTACAGGTAGTACCACATTACTGCCATAGTGGTAGCAGGATCTGGGGACCTGACCTGACTCCTAGTCAGGTGACCTGACTGCCTTCATACAGATTTAGATATATGTCCAGACCACGATTAGGCCACCTTGGCTCTACCAGCCCCTGTAGAGGTGACAATAAGTAGTCAAATAAACACATGTACGGCAGTACGGACGTAATCAGATGTAATAATGACTAACAGCCTAATGCAGTCAGCAGTGATGGAAGGCCTAACGCGCCATAGTGACGCAGAATAATACACTACATTACCGGACCAGTACTTGTACTTGTACTGCAGTATAGAAATAGAAGTATACTTCTGGCACTTAGAATTTTCGATTGACACATTTGGCCATTTTTGAAAATACCACAATTTTATAAACCTTGCCAATTAAATCAGCACATTCTAAAACCTCAGTAGCCAAACTATAAGACCAAGTTTACCACTTTTGGCTATTTGAACATTTCGAGCTACTTGTAATTTTGGTGCTCTTTTAGTGTCTATTAAAAAAGAAACAATGAAGATTTTATTCTAATTTCGCTTTCGATTACTAATAATGAATTCGACTGATCAAAAAAAGCATACTACGGTTTAATATGGTTTTATACCAAAATCTTTGAAGGGTGATGTATTTTGAGTAATTTTATCAATCCCGAAAGCTGTTGATATACATGGGTGCCAGGAACTCTTTATATCTCGAAATCTACTGGAGCTATTACATTTTTATTTGTCTCATCTGAAAGTGGACACAATTTTAGTTAGGGCCAAGTTAGTTGACATATTGTTTATGGGATTCTATGAAGATAAATAACTGGCCCAATAAATTTAGGGACTTTGCAGCAGCTTGGCGGGTCGTATCTTTCTTTAGTAGGTCATGCTCCCACCCGACCCCACCCAAGCCTCTTCGTTTTTATTGGGTAATTTAATTATCATACTATAAGCTACAAGGTGCAGTAATGGTTGGTTAATGGTTTTCTATAAGAAAAGACCGATAATATAACTGTTGCTTAAAAGCAACACGTGCAACAAGGGGTTAACAACGTTAACTCGTTCTTGGCTACAATTTGGTGAGAAAATTAATATTGTAGCCACAGTAGTTCTTAGTAAAACAATGCTCCAACTTTATATTTAAATTATCATTTAGGTAGATGATGGTGTACTGTAGAGCAAATTATAATATACACACCGACACCATGAAGTAAAAAAATATGTTGTTATTATTTTATCAGTTTTTAGTTGAAAAATTAGGTTTCTCAACAGTGATTTGCATCTAAATTAGAGCAGGTAATATTATAAATTAAATATTGTGTTATTAGAACGCATACCTTTCCAATTTCGAAAAAAAACGACGTGTCAGAAAACAGTAACACAAACCACATGTTCAATTTTTAAAAAAGTACCGCTAGCGCTAGGCCTACCCTACCGTACCTGAACGTGAATGTAGTGTGTTTACCTCGGGACAATATCACAAGATCCTACGGTACAGTACATACACACAGTTATCATACTTTAGAGAACTAGAATTATTTATAAAGTCTCGCCCAATAGGATTGCATCTAAAGCTTCTCCCTGATCACAGCATGGTGTTCGACGGCGCCAGAATATAAGCCGGTGTGACATTGTATTCTCATTCAATAACTTGCCAGTTGTCGTTGAGGTTTGGCCCAGTACAATATTTTGTTACCAGTGTATTATATAATTAATTTCTCTATTTTATATTATATCCTGTACCGGTGTCCTAGGCGAATCAGCCCCCCCCCCCCCCCCCCCCCCCCCCCTCCCCATAGACTTTGGTATATAATAATACTGAAGTAGGCCTAGCGTACATTACAGCACTTTAACTTTAATTTATTTGTTTATTTTTTTGGTTAGGGTGTAGGGTTAGTTGATCAGGCCCAAACCCTAATTCAAACTAACTGTCATGTAACCGGGGGGCGATGGCCCTTGCCATTGGCCCAAAGGGCCAATGTTAAGGGTCCAAAATTCCACAAAATTTATTAGATTAGAGCATCATAACTTAGAGTTAGGGTTACATGACTGTTTTAATTACGGTTTCGGGCCTCCGTTTCACTTTGAATTAAAGTTTCGGACCTCCACTCTCGAAATCTGGGGTGAAAATGCTCTGGGGGGCATTTGGCGCAAGGAGAAAATGCCCGGGGGCATTCCTGCGCGGGGGGGGGGGGGGCATTTCCGCCTGTGGGCCTGTGACACCGGTGTTGTATATAGCAATTCAAAAATTATTATTTAAGTCAATTTTTTTAATTAGACAGAAGTTTATTTTTTCATATCTCGGTGATTTTTCATCTTCTATAGGGCTATTTTTGGCTTATCTTAAAATATAATATCCTGAATTGTCCAAATTGACCAAACATTTATTAATTTCATATGTAATGTTGCAAAATATATAATAAGTAATACCGCAGTGTAATGTGCAATATAAAATGCAGTCATTATCATTTCTCCGCCAGAATATAAGCCGGTGTGACATTGTATTCTCATTCAATAACTTGCCAGTTGTCGTTGAGGTTTGGCCCAGTACAATATTTTGTTACCAGTGTATTATATAATTAATTTCTCTATTTTATATTATATCCTGTACCGGTGTCCTAGGCGAATCAGCCCCCCCCCCCCCCCCCCCCCTCCCCATAGACTTTGGTATATAATAATACTGAAGTAGGCCTAGCGTACATTACAGCACTTTAACTTTAATTTATTTGTTTATTTTTTTGGTTAGGGTGTAGGGTTAGTTGATCAGGCCCAAACCCTAATTCAAACTAACTGTCATGTAACCGGGGGGCGATGGCCCTTGCCATTGGCCCAAAGGGCCAATGTTAAGGGTCCAAAATTCCACAAAATTTATTAGATTAGAGCATCATAACTTAGAGTTAGGGTTACATGACTGTTTTAATTACGGTTTCGGGCCTCCGTTTCACTTTGAATTAAAGTTTCGGACCTCCACTCTCGAAATCTGGGGTGAAAATGCTCTGGGGGGCATTTGGCGCAAGGAGAAAATGCCCGGGGGCATTCCTGCGCGGGGGGGGGGGGGCATTTCCGCCTGTGGGCCTGTGACACCGGTGTTGTATATAGCAATTCAAAAATTATTATTTAAGTCAATTTTTTTAATTAGACAGAAGTTTATTTTTTCATATCTCGGTGATTTTTCATCTTCTATAGGGCTATTTTTGGCTTATCTTAAAATATAATATCCTGAATTGTCCAAATTGACCAAACATTTATTAATTTCATATGTAATGTTGCAAAATATATAATAAGTAATACCGCAGTGTAATGTGCAATATAAAATGCAGTCATTATCATTTCTCAAGAAAGGCAGCAGCAGTTCACGTAAATACCATATGTTTTTCAGGAGGCGCTAGAACATCCTAATTTCAAGCAGTCTCTGATTGGACCGAGACGTTAGAACATCCTAATATCAAGCAGTCTCTGATTGGACGGAGGGATTAGGACATCCTAATATCAAGCAGTCTCTGATTGGACGGAGGCGTTAGAACATCCTAATTTCAAGCAGTCTCTGATTGGACGGAGGCGTTAGAACATCCTAATTTCAAGCAGTCTCTGATTGGACGGAGACGTTAGAACATCCTAATTTCAAGCAGTCTCTGATTGGACGTAGGCGTTAGAACATCCTAATTTCAAGCAGTCTCTGATTGGACGGAGACGTCAGAACATCCTAATTTCAAGCAGTCCCTGATTGGACGGAGGCGTTAGAACATCCTAATTTCAAGCAGTCTCTGACTCTCTGATTGGACGATTAAAATATTTTAATATTCAACCAAAACAAAGGCGCTTGAATTAGGTGGTTCGAATGACAATAATAAAGGCATTAGAGACTGCTAAGTTCAGTATTGTAGATATTAGCGGGATATTTTAGACGTGCAGGTGGGGTAGCAAGCTTGTATGTACTACAACAACTAACTGCCAGTATCAGTATCAGTCCACAGATAGACGCAAAGAATAACTAACAGTGTAATGCTAGTGTAGCAATTTTTTAGTACCTGGTTATGAATATGGTATTATTGTATTTATTATTATAGATACGCCCAGGCTCCCAATCATGGCAAATAAAATCATGTTATTGAATCAGTTATTGAATGGGAGAATCTTTTAGGCTCGTTAAGCCAAGAAATGCCTGTTCAACACCATGGGTGATCTTCCACAGTAAACCGTTCTACTCTGTTTCCCAAGTTGCTTGCCTTGGTTCCCATTTATCGACCATTTAAGGATGAAAGCCAGGGTTGAGCTAGGCTGCAGCATTTAAAGCACTGTGTCCAAACAGTGCTGCCCCATCTAGGGATCGAACCAGTGCCTCCCGATTGGAAGCCCAGGAATGTCACCACTAGACCAAGCTGCTGCTTAATCATACTATGCTAAATTAATTCTTATTTGATGAGGGAGGTTATTAAAACACCACAACCACATTGCATGCTTACATACCTGGTTTTATGTCTGTCAATTATTTTATTTTTAAACCTCCCGCCAACATCATCAACAACTCCTAAACTTGAAATTAGCAGTCTCTAATACCATAATTATTTTCATTAAAAGCACCTAATTCAAGCGCTAAACGATTGGTAGGCCATTTGTCTGACCAATCAGTGACTCTTGGATTAGGATGTTTTAACGCCTCCCCTTTTTTCTGTTTTGCTGTTATAAATATACAATATAAATATAAGAAACAATTCATATTCGAAACTACAGTATATGATAATTAAAAAGGTAAATTCGCTTCCATTGGAACTAAATTCGCTTCCATTGGAACTAAATTCGCTTCAATTGGAACTAAGTTCGCATCCATTGGAACTAAGTTCGCATCCATTGGAACTAAGTTCGCTTGCATTGGAACTAAGTTCGCTTGCATTGGAACTAAGTTCACATCCATTGGAACTAAATTCGCATGCATTGGAACTAAATTCGTTTTCGTTTTTCTCTAGTTATTGGAACTAAGTTCGCCTAAATTGGAACAAAATTCGCCAAAATTGGAACTAAATTCGTTTACATTGGAACTAAATTACCATGTCGCTTAATTTGGAACTAAGTAAGGGGAATCATTAAAATGTTGAACCGAAAATGTTTACAGTTTGAAGTGAAACAAGAAAGAGTGGGAACACATCGAGTTCAAATATAGATATCCGATTAGCCTTCGAACTCTTATAAGTTGGAGCTTGGAGGTATCATTGAAAAATATGTGTTTAATACCAGCGTTTTTGAATAGGAAAAAAAAATTGGACGTGTAATTGAATATAAAATGGTTAATATCCGAGCTGAATGATCCGAAAAACACTTCAATGCACCGGTTCGGCGAATATAAACTGCTGTCTAATATTAAGAAAGGAACTTTAGTAGACCTGTATATTGTGCGAGATATAAAGTGAACTTGGATTAAATATTCTAAACATAATTTACCTTCCCCATCCAAACGTAGAACAATCACTGCAACTCATTGATTGTAAAGTAATAAATACAATACCATTAAATAATATCGATACACCAACTCGCTCTAAATAAACCGAACATGCATTGAGATAAAGCTATCCATCACAATGTAAATCATGAAGACGATGTTGGGGAAATTTTGTTGTTTAGTAATTTTTTCGACCGCAGCGATTGTAGGATTATCTGATAGGTGAGTCAAATATATTAATTTATATCACGGGTTGAGATAGTCTTGTAAACACGTCTTGTACAGTATATCGGTGCGCGCATGTGTAATCGTGTATTATTTTAATTTCCACTTGTAGTATGAGTATGACGTCATTTCATTCGAAAATATGATGATTATTTCATGAAGAACAGTGTATATATAGAATAGAAAGGGGGCGTCGTACCTGTCTATCTTGTACGGGTACACTACCAGGACGAGGCGAGGTTGTGACCCATAATTTTAATCCTCCGGGAAGAACTGTTGGCAGTTGGCGTCAATTTACTTTACTCCTCCCTCTATGAGGAGGAGTAGAAGTGGCAAAATGACAGCAAACACCAGATATGAGTTCATAATATTATTATTTTATAAAAATAGCAATTAAAGGAACGGAGCTGGTTGCATCCAGTTTGCGGTGTGTTTCAACCAAAAAAATTAACGAAACTATATTTCATAGGCGACAAATTTGCACTAGAGATCACTATTACACTTCTTGTGGTCAATCTCGGCAATGTGCGCCAATATCTGCTATATGCTGCTGCTACCTAGGCAGCATATGGCAGCTTATGGCACCTTCAGTGTATATAGCCTACATTCACTTAAATGCAAATAAGGTGCACTCTTATTAATTTATTATTATCGTTCATTTTACATTCACTGAAGGCCTCTTCCTCAATAGCCCATATACGATATCTGTCATTGTTCCTAAAGTAGAAACTGGTAATATGGAAAAGGTAGTAAGAGATAATTAGCCATTAGGCCCTGATTTGGGTTGCTAGGACAACGTCCCATCCGTGGTGTCATCCCGAGCAATCGCAGGGCTAATTATCATATTGTCAATACGAAGATATTATCTATGGAAACCTGATGTCCTCCAACCTAGGCAGCATCAGTTATTGTATTATATGGTAATCAATAAATCAATGCATGCCATGTGTGGAACTTTGTGGGACTGCAATCTTTGAAAAATATTTATATTGATTTTAAATTAAGCCGTTATTTAAATATGATGCGACTTTGATGTATTTATTATATTTTGCCGGTGTGCATTATCCCAGATAAAATATTATCCTTCCATGAGATTGTTCCTTTACTTAAGGGGGGGGGGGGGGGGGGGCTGCCCCCCGGCAGGGGCGGATCCAGGAATCTCAAATCCAGGAATCGGATCCAGTGATAGAGCCCCCTCAGCCCCACCCCTCTGGATCCGCGCCGGGGGGGGGGGGGGGGGGGTACACCATTTTGGTCCAAAATATGTCGTAATTATTTTTATGATCTATTATAATGGACGATTAAATGGCGTTTCTAAATCTGAAAACCGTTATTTAATAGCTCATTTAGTTTTCCAGTTATAACAATCCATTTAGGAAGACCTATTGGAATTACTATTATAATATGCATAATGAAAGGCCGATTATCTCCAAATATTTTTTTTATGAAATTATCAACTTCTAACTTCTTCTAACTGTCTACTTCTTCAAAACCCTACTACTGTACTTCTACAATTTTTGAGCAATTAGTCTGAACCTTTCTGTGGTTGTCTACATAGCCACCCTGCATAAAAGTATCAGACAACTTTTCGAAATTTTTTGTTAATAAAATTTAATACTATTTATAACTAACCTAAAAAATTCCCATAAATTTGCAGCGCCACATAGCGGTGCAGAATTATTTTCACAAAATTTCGCCGCATAGTTATTGTTTCCCCATCTTTGATCTATTGTCTTGTGCCTACTTGTGTCAAGTACAATGCATACATCTCCAACCAGACACTATATAACATTGGAGGTGTCTCATTGGTTCCCCCAAGCTTGACACTAGAACAAAATCGCCTCCGCTTTGCAGGACATTGCTTTCGTCGTGAGGACCAACCAGTGCATAATCTTGTACTTTGGCAGCCTCATGGAGTGAATAAGCATGGTGGACAGCCCATGACTTTCTTGAGACGCATCTTAAAGGACACTGGCCTTGAAGATTCGGATGATCTAGCAAATGTCATGGGTGATAGGGAGTTGTGGCGGTGCAATTTTGTTGACAAGCCGGCACAGCATTCTTAAAAATGCAGCTGCAATGCAGCATGCCGATACTAGTAGTTTGATCTATCATATAAAAAAAACTTTTATGTGATTAGAATTAAAACTGTAAAAGCCTTAGGATTTTAAGCGCAACTGTACGCGCTTTTGAAGACCTTTAGCAGTTTAACCTGCCAAAATTTATATGTCTTTTGGTTTATAAATAGACTTTAGAAGATGACAAATATTTAATACCAATAAACACAACATTAGCAGAAGCCAGCCTAGTGCGCGTCCATTCACCCGCTGGATATACCCGGGGGGCTGGATTCTGAGGGCTTAGATTATTATTGCAGTGTAAGCTTACTGGATGGTATTATTCGATTGATCGTTAATAATTAATTTCTGACTAATATTATTTACTTTCGGTAAATATTAACAGTTCCTTTAGGACGTGGCGCTCTATCTAGGTAAACAGAGATATGACTTATACTAATCACAACGGTAAGTCGGTAAGGCTTATGATTCACGTATGAGGCGCATTCTTTAGGAAATGCTTAGTTATCAGTCACAATCATGCACACTACCGGTAACACACAATACTGCTCACTAATTTGCCGACCGTCAATGAATTTTATCATATATAAAGCGAACAGCAACTGACTCATGTAGGGCTTATCAAATAGCATTAAATTCACTACAAACCACAATAATATAAGTCGCAATCGCTATATATAACCCGTCTCTCTAACCTGTAGTGTATCAAGAAAATTGGGAAATTTGGGTTCTTTATATATGTTCTCCAAATAATATTCAACCAAAACACAACAGTAAACAGCAGTATAAGACGGTATGTTGAACCGATAATGCATATGACAAGATGTGACAATTGATATGCACTGATTGTTATGATATGGACCGTTATACGCTCTATAATTTAAGCCTACTAATGTTTCTTCTAAAGTATGAAAACGAATTGACTCTAGAGCCGGTGTTCCTGGCCTAGATAGCAACAACACAAAGTATCACAAAAAACAGTAAGACTGAACACTCCTAGTATGATCGGCCGAAAAGCTCCACATCGACAGAAAAAATCGCTCTGATTGGCTTAAGCTAAACAAAGAACCATGTGGCCAATGGCTGTTTCCATGTCAGCAACCAGCTGTTAGATGTCGTAATATGAATCATCACGGCTAAGCTGTGAAAGGTATTTGGTGCATTGCCGGTTTTTTGCCTTACCATGTCCGCCAAAACACGTATATAGCAGAATGACTTTTATGTCCGTTAAAACACCTATAACGGTACCTTGCGGGCGAGGGGAATATATATATAGTTATAGAGCCTTTTAGAGTATTCCAGCGCCTAGGGGGGAAACTGGATTGCGAAGCAAAAGGGCCAGTTATATCCCACAGAAGCTTTTACACCGCTCCCAGAAAATGGGATTTGAGTCTATAAAATATACAAAATCACAGTTTCTAATATACGTAAATACTCTAAACAGTTAGTCTTTCTTGCGCGGACGGCGTTTACGCAGTTTTTTAAAGCTAGCCAGAGTCCTTTTCTCTTTGGGGCGAGCCACTTTACAAGGAGGGCTATAACTCCTGGGTGAAGGGTGCAATATGATTGCATCAGAGGGTGTAGGATTATGGTCTGTGTATCCGCCAGTCGAAGTACCAGGTTGATTGACATCAACGTCAGGTGAGAGGGGTCTAACGGCTTTGAGAGCTCGTTTCAAGACAGCCGCTCTTACGGGTCCCCTACGAGTGGTCTGAACGAGGGCCGTGGGTGGACCATAGGCAGTTAGAAACCTCCGGGGTTTAATGGTCCTTTCCAACTCGCGTTCGCGGGCTCGGTATTCGTAAGGCCGTCGATATACTTCCTGTAACTCGGGGTGTGAGTTAACAAACAAGTCTCCATAGTCCGGATCCTGACGGATATAATTGATTAAGTTATAGGAATGAAGGTCGCTAGGATTAACACTCCTGAGAAATTTGCGTACGAATTTGGTTGAAATACATTCTCCAACGCGCTTCAGTAGCTCGTAACTTGATATGCGTGATTTCTGTTCAACCGAAGCGAATAGATAAGGATGGAACGCATAAACTCCTTCGTAAGCGCGTCCGGGATAATAGCGATGGCGCGAATCACAATGTAAATCAGCGTTCGCTTCCCAAGCTCTGATGTAACGTAGTGTGATCATTTCATCTACGCTTTCCAAATCGTGATTAAAAGGGCAGTCGAAACTAGCATGTCCCTTTAGTTGACAATGGTGACATTGAGTCATAAATTGAGGGCAAACCGCAAAGATATGCAAGTTATTGAGTCTGCAATATGCGCAATAAATTTCCATAGTCGGTTGTTCTTGGAAATAGGAACAGCGGACGTTGGTGTCCATGGGCGTATCGTGGTCTCTCGATGCGCATAACCGACAACGTTGCCTAGAAACATAGTTGGCATGTCGATAATCGTACGCAGTGAGACACTGTGGACCTTGATACCATTCTATGATGTAATCGTTGTCGCTGTTCCGGGGCGCGATAGGCTGAATCTCTTCAGATTCTAGACATATTGGTTCGTCTTCCAAGTGCATAGCTGAAGTGGGCGCGTCTGTCTCTTCAGGTGGACCTATTGTCTGAATTTCCACGACAGAATAACCTGTGGGGATTCGAGGTCTTTGTATAACAGAGGAGTGCAAGTTCGATATACAAATCTCTTTGAAAATGGCGAATCCAGCGCTATCCAACTTCTCTGCAGCTGAGTTTCTTAGGCTGAGTTTGGTCAAAGCGCGGTCTTTAAATTGGCTATCCACGTTGCGGAACGGGGTTAAAAATCGCCGGAAACATTCGAAACGGATGAATTTATTATGTTCATCTAGCTTAGCGAGTTTGGTCCCAAGTATTAATGGATGGGCGCGTATAGTACGACTGCACACATCGGCTAGCCAACCGGCAAGTGCGGTGTTTTCAAAGATCGTGTAGATAGCTAAGGAGGGACGGAGTGGAACACTCATGAAGCTATACACGGCGCCAGGTGCGGTCAATGGTCCATCAAAGTATAATCGAGAATAATGGTCTCCGTATACTTGTTGATAGTTAATGGGATTTCCGACTTTGAAATTCCATCCGTATTGCTGAAAGGCAAGATGTCCGATGGAAGTTCGTTGCACCTTTGTAATGTTGCTAGACGTATTAGCATACTACTACTATGATCGGCATGCTGCATTGCAGCTGCATTTTTAAGAATGCTGTGCCGGCTTGTCAACAAAATTGCACCGCCACAACTCCCTATCACCCATGACATTTGCTAGATCATCCGCATCTTTAAGGCCAGTGTCCTTTAAGATGCGTCTCAAGAAAGTCATAGGCTGTCCACCATGCTTATTCACTCCATGAGGCTGCCAAAGTACAAGATTATGCACTGGCTGGTCCTCACGGCGAAAGCAATGTCCTGCAAAGCGGAGGCGATTTTGTTCTAGTGTCAAGCTTGGGGGAACCAATGAGACACCTCCAATGTTATATAGTGTCTGGTTGGAGATGTGTGCATTGTACTTGACACAATGTACCCGGCGTAGCATTCTTGTGAATGTGCCATCCAGAGATTTGGTGTCCTCAGCAGTTAGAGCCCAGCATGGACTCCCATAGAGGAGTACTGGAACTACTGCTGCTCTAAATAATCGGACCTTAAGTTTCCGATTAATTCTAGGTGACTTCCAAATCCTGGAAAGCCTATTCAAGGCTGCCCATGCCTTTCCCTTACGTATTCGAAGGTCCTCACCTGACTTCCAGATCCATGATCCCAGGTAACAGAAGTCGTCCACATGCTCAAGCATACCATCCTTTGAGCTTATGCTCATCCGGTCAGAGACTTGCTGAGGACTTTCAAAGTTAACTGTCAGAATTTTGGTCTTTCTGGAGTTAATAAAAAGACCAACACTAGAAGCAGCATGTTCTAACGAGCTGAGGAGCCGCTGGGCTCCCTCTAATGATTCTGAGAGTACTCCTGAGTCATCAGCAAAGTCTAGATCAGTTAGGTACTTGGCAGGATTTCCTCGACTTCTGGAGCCAGTAGGTGGAGTTATCATCATCCCATCATCATTATGATGATCTAAGGACATGCGTAGAACATAGTCAACCACAATAATGAACAAGAATGGTGCAAGTGTGTCTCCTTGGAGGACGCCCCATAACACTTCAAATGGTTCTGTGTCACCGTCAACAGTAGACACAAATGTTGTCGAACCATCGTATACTGATCTGATTGCTGCAATAATTTCATCAGGGATCCCATATAATGAAAGTATGCTGAACATACGTGAGCGAGAGACTGAATCAAAGGCCTTGAATGTATTTAGCCCATGTATTAG
>JAUCBJ010007030.1:0-160833 GCA_032718475.1 Nemertoderma westbladi | reverse complement strand
TGTTAATAAAAGATAAGAATAAATGATTGACGACGATGCCTTAAGGGCCATTCACACTACTGGATACGAATGAGTCAGGCGGATCGACAAAATCTTTTCATTTATTATTTTATATATCCTATACGCCCGAGTTATTCACATGGATGAAATATCCTATGGCATGACGTACCGTAATTAATTAATTTTTTATATTATATACAGTATATCATTGTTTTTTAATGAGATTACGCTTAATATGGAAATCGCAAATAATTAGTAACAATAATTAATCAGTTGGCATTACTGTAGCCCGGGTCACAATTTTTTGAAATTTTATAAATAATTATTTTTTGGATTATTTCATGCGTAAATGTTCCCAAAACATTTTCTAAATTAAAAATATATGTTCTAGAACATTAGCTATGAATAGCTAATTTCAGCAAATAGTGGTTATACATTAAACAAGCCCAGAATTGTGTGTTTTTGATAATTGCTGCTTGAAAACCCGCCCTATGGGCTTGGTTTTATTTTGAAAAACCCGTAAGAACCCGTTCATGATAATTAATCTATATGTGGAGACTATATTTAAGTAGACATCGATTTACGGAAAAAAATATTACGGTACCGGCACGACTTATTAAAAGTATGGAAAGTATTTACAGTATTGAAAAATAATTAAGGTAAAAAATTCCAGAAAAAGTACCATAAAGTAATGAACATCAAGATGGATTGGGTATAGCTAAGAAGTCAACCAAAAAATAAGTATGTATATAAGTATGAGTCTGTATTAATTGATATTTAAGTTTCACAGATGTCATAAAAGGTAACAAACAACACACTCTCCTTTAAAGGCACAAGTAAGCTCATGTTCTTAGTACGTACTTGTGAAGGCTAGTACGAATTAACTTTCTGAATATCAAACGCAAGTAATTAATAGGTAGTAGTTACTAGGAAGTAACTACTACCTAGTAATTACTTGTTAGTAGAAAGACTTTGCTTTTCTGAATACGAACCCCTAGTAGTTACTACAATTTCCCTAGTAAGTACTAACTACTAGTTATTCTGAATACCAGCCAATATCACGATATACAGAGATATAGATCAGAGTCAGGCAGCTGTTACAGTTCAACTGTCAGCAGAAAGGGAAGAGGTCCTGTACAAAGTACAATCTACAGCTACTGGGGGAGGGGTATGCGAATTGAAGGTGGGAAGAATGTTGATGGTGCGAGTGTTCAACCTTGGTTGTATAGCCCAAACCTACAACAACCCAGAAATGATTGATATGAATTAGCCACTTACCAGAAACATAAGGTCGATAGGTCAAAAAAAACCCTGGTCCTGTAGCTCCATTGCTATTGGATACGAAACGGATGCTAATTTTATTAAATCCGGGATCAGAGCGTTTATAAACTTCCACAATTCCATTCCGGTCTCCTTTTACTATAGCTAATTGTTTACTGCTATCATGGGCATCGATGTCACCATTATAAAGCTACAGAAAGTGTAAATAGGTAAAAAAAATTATAGTTTTCATAAAAATAGATATAGTAGAGATAGAGATAGTAGAGATAGAGATAGAGATAGTAGATAAATAGATATCTGTATAAATGAAGTACTGTACTACTGTCCTTCGCAATGAATAATACATCATACACCAGCTAAGCAAGCATATTTAGTACATGGAAAATAAGACATGCTCCGCTGTTTGCCAAAGTCAGATAAACGCAGGTGCAGCAGACAGCTATTCAGGTAAACATTCAACTTGCTTTATTACTACAGAAAGCTACCTGTGACAAAATAGTCTTCATTCTCAAAAGCTGTTTAATCTCAGTAAGCTATATGCTAAAGCTTACTGAGACATGGTTCGCCCAGTGCTGGAAACTTGATTAATGGGTGTTTTTATTCCGCGGCCAGGCACGGTCCAAGGCCATGTGGTATTTTCAAAGTATGGTTTTTATTTCTTGACTCAAGTTATAAAAACCATCCTTTGATTATATATAATAGGCCCCAAAGTCACTTTAACTTATCAATTCAATGTGGTATTTTCAGGTTTCATCATAGTGCTTAATGATTCGACTATTTGGTCTGGGGGCACATTCTTCAGGAGATTTCTATTTTAGTAACTTAAAGATTGAACAAACTAAAGATTAAATAAACTATTACATTTATTATTTTACTACAAATGAAAAAAGTCAAAACAAGTTAATCAACAAATTCTATAAAAATAAATCAAAACCAACTATCCTGGTAAGTGATTGCTTCTTCTAAAGTCACTTAGATAAAATTTGAGCATTTTAACTATCTAAATTTTATGTTACTAAGTGCACCTTAAATTTATTTGTAGTTTCTCTAAAAGTTTATGGTCATTCAAAAATTAACATTTATGGAAGAGCTTGTTGAGTAACCCTGAAATTATTTTGGCTACTTAAGTTTTAATCAGGATTTTGTTTGGGTATTTTTTTTATGTTATTAACCTTTTACGAAGTCCCCTACAGGTTTCCTCACTCTCACGTGCTCTCTTTCTCGCTTTCCATTAATTCTCTCTGTTTATCCTCGCGCTCTCTCTGTTTATTTTCTTCATCCTCACGCTCTCGTTCCAGTTTTCTCTGCTCTCACTCCTCTAATTCCCACAGAGCCATCCAATACATACCTCACGCTTATATTTGCACCTGTCTTACTATAGATGGCGCAATGGGTTTCAGAGATAAACCACTACATGCACCATTGGCCTTGCCTGAACCTGCCAATGACAGAGTCCTCGGGGTTTACTTCCACCGGACGTTTGTATGGGTCATCTCATCCGGTAGTGGCATATCGTCGTATTTGCTGGACCTGACTTCCCACGCCTCTCCGTCCTGGTGGACCGTGACCCCCAGGATTGTTTCTTCCTGGGTCGTTCCTCCAGATGCTTTAATTCCTGCCACACCCTCGAGCAGCAACTCTTTGACGCTATTGGTGACTGATGGAGTCCGTGTTGCAACCAGCGTCGGTCTACGGCTGCCCATTCTGCTCCGCGCCATGGATCCCTCTGCTCTGATGTTCTTTTTGAAGTGCTGTAGTTCACTAGATCTTAGAGTAAACAGGCGGCTGGTTTGTTAGCAGAGGTCAGTTTAACCCTACAAATAAATACCAGAGGAAGGGGGTCATATTGAACCCTTTTGCAATTTTTACTTCAATTGATATATTTGATGGTTTTCAAAATTTGGTGCTAGAACCAAATTTTGCACCCACTTCCGAAAAATATAAGTTTGAGATGTCTAATTAGATAATTACTTATTCCATTGAATTCAGAACCGCCATAAACCTCTAAAATGTAAGAAATAAGTTGTCACAAGCAATTGAACTTTTGAATGGATTTTAAAAATTTCGTGCTGGCATCAAATTTTGCACTGCAATACAAGTTTGATAAGCCTGGTGCAACTCGTATATACTCCATCGAAACCAGAACCCCGAAAAACTCCTATTCCGCAAAAAACAGGTTCAAACAAACAATTTGCAAAATTGACATATTTCAAAATTTGGTGTTGGCACCAAAATTTGGCACCGCATGAAAAAAACAAATTTAAAATTTATAAATTCATTTATATGAATTCCATCTAATTGCAAACACCAAAAAACCGGTGATATCAAAAATAGAGATGTTACAAATCATATTTCATGAAATGTAATTTTCAAAAAACGTCTCAAAAAAGTGCCAAAAGTAGAGTTAAAAAATGGTGCTATAACTCGAAAACTTCCCAATATTTTGGAAAACCGTTTTACAAAAAAAACCACGGGGGGTCATATTGAACGACTGACCGTCAGATTGACGGGGGCTTCCATGTATAATATGATATAACATAGGTAGTAAACAGTTACCAGTATAATCCGATGTCATTGCACAAAGAACTCTGGGTCTATGATGAAACACTGTCAGTAAGATATCAGATACCATTAAACTAAAGCACCCTCTCGGGATGTGAGATGCCTGTGTACTGAACTATGAATTGCAGTTACAGTTCGTATTACCTACAGGTAGATTGAGAGAAAGCTAATGGAATCTGCCCTGACCAATGGTGTTTCAGGGCAGGTGTTCTGCTACTTTGTAGGTTGGTTACAATGAACTGTACCAATAAATAATATACACTAAACAATGGCTTAACACTAATATACGGTAGATTGCGCGGTGATATGAATTTGGTCCTATTGGCAAGGCTCCCTGCTTGTAAGTTGACCTTTGGGGTGCTTACAAGCCGGGGTGTTAATTGATTCCCATTTTGGTTATTACTTACATATAGTTGATAAACACTTACATACACTACTTCGTCGCCAGTTGTACACCATTACACCATGTCCTGGATTATAGTGTCGTTATTCTGGTACATGGACCCCCCCCCCCCACAAATTTTTCCACAAATCATAATGAGATTGCATGAAATTTGAATCATAGTTAGTTTCATCACCCTCCTCCTTAGTGGGTGAGCCATAATTTTTATTTTGCTTTCGTTCTTTAGCTACAAGCGTTTAAAAAAGGTGTCTCTGTCGATATGATTTGTGGGTACTGCTTGAAAGCTGGCCGTGCAAGGATTCCAAATAGGCACAAATATTTAAATTTGGTTGGGAAATAGCTGAGATATGGGCAGGGCATTCGAATGTTGCATGTATTTACTTGCGATGCTGGCCACTTATTCAATTTAATAAAAATGCTTAACATTCAGAAACATTTTGTTTATCTCATAAGTGGCTTGGCAACAACTATTTCCCATCCAAATTCAAACATTTTTGCATATGTGGGATCCTTTCATGGTCGGCTTTCTACAAATCAATATAACGTTGACAAATAGCTGTGCTGTAACTGGTGCAATATCGACGGAGACACATTTTTAAACGCTTGTAGCTAAAGAACGAAAGCAAAAATAAAAATTCTGGCTCACCCAGGGAGGAGGAGGGAGGTGAAATTATCTCTGTTTCAAATTTCATGCAATCTCATTAAGACTTGTAGAAAAATTTGGGGGGGGGGGGGGGGGTGGGCCTAGGCATGTACCAGAATAAAGACACTATATTCCAGGACATGGTGTATAGTTTATCAATACTTACATATAGTTTATCAATATTTACATATAGTTTATCAATACTTACATATAGTTTACCTACACTTAAACATATAGTTTATGAATGCTTCAGATATTATATCAATACTTACATATAGTTTATCTACACTTACATATAGTTTATCAACACTTACATATAGTTTATCTACACTTACATATAGTTTATCAACACTTACATATAGTGTATCAACACTTACATATAGTTTATCAACACTTACATATAGTTTATCAACACTTACATATAGTTTATCAACACTTACATATAGTTTATCAAAGTCTTCGGTGTGAAACGCTAGGAAATCTACTCGAACTTGGTTTCCTGTGGGAATTGTGATGTGGTACCAGCATACTTCGTTATTATTATAGTTATTTGGAAAGTTTACAGATGTAAGATAACCATATGTTGAGGTGAGATCTTGACCACACCCTATAAGGGAAAGTCGGTAATTTGTAAGCATGTAGTGTCGTGATTTCTGTTACCCCCCCACACACACATTCCTGATACCCCCCCCACCCATCAAACTAGTGATTCGTGTTACCCCCACCCCCCATATTTGATATTAATTACAGGATATATTGCGTAACATGTTAGCTTATCCAATTCCGCTAACACAAACCCATAGAGTGAGCCATTAAGCAATATTGGGAGCACGAGGTTGATTACCAATCAACCTCGTGTCAGCCCAGTAAACGGGGACAATAGGCCCCAAAGGAGACACACACAATAGGGGTCAGGGGCCAAACCCCTAACCCAGAGAGAACAGGAGGAGTGAACGGGAACACTCCACGGGGTGCCAACAAGGGTATCAACCAATCAGAGGGGGGAAAGGCATCGATTGAGTAGCAATAAGGCCACCGTGCAATATAACCAGTAACCTGTAATCATATCAGGTTCAGTCATCTCAGTCTGTCAGTACAGTCAGGTAGTACGGTGACAGTTAGGACCGTCACCGCCGTCACCCATAGTATATTACCGTGTTATCTGTTATCTCAGTCTTATGTGCTATCAACTATATTATACTTTATCAGTAATGCTGGAGCAACAAACTTATTACCTTTTCCATCACACGGTGCGGCTGACGCGTACGTAACCAACACCGGATAAACCGGGATCCTCTCGGATCCCGTCACAGTCCTAACTACCCAAGGCCTAAAGTCCCAACTCTAGGCCTGCCGAACTGTAACTGCCAGATACGGACCAAAGACGAAGATGAGTCGAGAGAGAGGAACGACACCGCCGTGGACCCCGGACGACGATCTAACGATCCGCGAGGCCACGGCGAGACGATACGAACCCACGACGCCAGTCGATGCTACGCCGACCACGTCGACGCAGGTTGACGCCACGTCGACAACGAGCAACCCGGCGAACCAAGATGTGGGGGGTCGTCTACAACCGGAGAGCGAGTCGAGGGAAGGAGACGAGAAGGGAGGAGAAGAGAAAGACGAGTCGACGCGGAGCGAGGGTCGACATACCGATGTCACCGGCCAGCCACAGGCCGAGGACGACGAACGGTCCACCGGAACGGCGACGGTGGGGCCGTCGGTACGACGTCGGACCCGGAGAGACGGAAGAGAGGTCGGCGACGAGGACGTCGGGGTTTCTGATCGACTTCGACGGGCCTACCTCGCGACCCAGGAGCAACTGAGAGAGGCCAAAGGAGGGGCGAAGATAGACGAGGTGAGACTGAGGAAAGGACTAGGTGAGTCGAACAGATACTTTGATCACCTAGTGTGTTCTGGGCAGAGAGAACTAGCCGAGGAGAGGGCGAGGGGAGTTGCCAACGAACTGATTGAACTATGGGAATGTGGGGGTATGGAACCTAGTGTAGTGTACATAGGGCCATACTTAGTCGATGCCAGGGAAGTTAAGTTAGTGGGTTGGAAGAGACCTGGGGAGGGCGAATCCGAGGTTAACTCCGAGGATTCGGTCTCGTCGGTCGGAGGAAGTTCCGGGAAGCGGGGGAAAGTTAGTAGGACGGAGGGGCGACGGGAGTCCGTCGCAACCGATAAGTCTGCTACATCCTCCGCAAAAGAAAGAAGGGTGCGAGAGAGTGAACGCGTGGCGTATAAAATAGAAAAGGCGGCAGCAGAGCGGAAACAGTTAGAGGGGCAATTGAGAGAGCAAACCGCATTATTAGAGTTGGTAAGGGAGGATAGAGAGAGGGCCGAGGAGCATAGAGATCGGGAGCATATCGGGATAATAATGGGGAGAATAGAGAGCGAGCCGGCGAGGTGGTATGGGATGCTTGCGAGAGAGTTCCGAGTGTGCAGAGAGAGAGAGTTAAAGCAAGAGCGTGAGCGAGATCTTTTGCTTGTCCGACTGGCGCTGCTTGCGCAATATCGGGCCAAACTTAAACGGCGCCGACTAGAACTGGCGCGGTTGGAGATATCAGAGAGTGAGCCCCCACTTACGGGCACCGGGCGAGAGAACCAGAACTGGTGTAGCCGTACGGGCGGGGGGGGGGGGGGGGGGGGTAATAGTAGTACGTTAGGAAATGCTAACATTAATAGTACCGTAGTAGATAACCCTAATCCCTTTATTACAGGAAATAATATTTTACCGGGTAGTAGTAATTTAAATTTAAATACAAATATTCTAAATAATAATTTCAATTCAAACCCGCAAAATAATTCGGATAATAATTTAAGTTTAGAGAATAGTAGTGATCTAAGTAATTTAAATAATTTAAATAATAATCCCGTTTCAAATTCTAATAATTTAATTGATTTAACAAATAATATTGGGAATGGTGTTATTAATATGAGCGTGTCGGACGTACATAACTCAGCAGACGAGGGCCTGGTAGGCCACGTAGTTAGTAGGCAGGAAGTGGCAGGGTTGAGCCAACCCGACGGCGGCCTGGTAGGCCACGTAGTTGGTAGGCAGGAGGCAGCGGGGTTGAGCCAACCCGAAGTGGGCCTGGTGGGCCACTCAGTAGTAGAGAGAGAGGCGGGGGTGAATAGACCCAGCCGTAGTAGAGACAGTGCGTCGACTAGAGAGGGGTGTAGAGACGAAGTAAGAGATATTGAAGTTAGATGTGGCGGGTGGGGGGGGGCTACGGGCGCCCCACCACATAAGATTAGTGGCGAGAGAGGGGGGGCAGAGAATGCCCCACAAGAGGGGTGTAGGAGTGTAGTAAGAGGTAGTGAAGTTAGAAGTGGCGGGTGGGGGGGGGGGGCTACGGGCGCCCCACCACATAAGATTAGTGGCGAAAGAGGGGGGGCAGAGAATGCCCCACAAGAGGGGTGTAGAAGTATAGTAAGAAATAGTGAAGTTAGAAGTGGCGGGTGGGGGGGGGGGCTACGGGCACCCCACCGCGAGAGATTAGTAGAGAGAGAGGGGGGGGCAGAGAGTGTCCCACAGCCGTCAGCGGATAATGCGCGGGCCGAATCAGGTAAACCGCAACACCCGGCGACGGAGGGTAATAGGGGGATTGCGAGTATCCCCAGCGGCGTGCGATCGAGCAGAGAGAGGCAGGTTGACGTCGCGAGAGGGCAGGCGAAGCGTCGAGCCCGATCAGAAGAGGGAAGAAGAACAGTGGAGTTTAACCGGGAGGTCGACGAGAGACCTCACGAGCCGGAATACTACACAGAAAAGAGAAGAAGAGGAGATAGTAGAAAAGGTGTCGCCACGAACGATAGGAGTGCGAGGACGGATAACGGACCGTCGATAGTAGAGATGGAGTCAGGGAGCCAGTGGGGTCGAACTTCGGGAGATTGCCGTCGCCCCGGAGAAACGCACCGCACGCCAAGAGAGGGGTACAGGAGGTACCAATACAAGGTCGAGAACAGGAGAGGGGATCGAAGAGAAGCTTCCCGACGGGATATAGCTGCCGATCGAGAGTGCAGTAGTCGCGGGGAGATTCGAGATTCGCGAAGAATAAACTTCGGTTCGGAAGGGCACATGCAGACTGCAGGACATACTGTAGGCCTTACTGCACATACTATTATAGGCCATGCTGGGAGAGATAGAGTAGGCGATGGGGTAGCGCGAACGACGGGATTAAACCCGGAAGTCGCGGAGTACATACCGGTAGGTAGGCGAGAGGTAGGTAGGCCTATATCGGTACAGCAGCATGACTATAATACACAGGGACATAACATATATCCAGGGGAGGGGGGAGTTATTGGAGATAGATGTATGGGCCCCAATGTATTAACATCAACCCCAGTACCAAACATACCGGCTGGGGGGGGACAGGGTAACATTCCCCCATCACAATATCGACAATATACCCCGATAGGAGCAAGAATATCGAACTCCCTGGACGAGAGCAGGTCGTGCGGACAGTCACCACCACACGCGGCCATACAGGGGACTACCAGTCCACAGTTAGCTGGTAGTAGGGCCACACCGTGGCAGGGACAGAAAGAAAATAACACCGTAAATAAAAACAATCCCAATATACCCAGTAGGCCGAATCTAGACAACCAAAACATTAAATCGGTACATATAAACCTAAGCGCGATACGTGAAGGACTATACAGGAAACGCTATAATCCAGGATTCCAATGTCAATTACATCGGGACGGAACCCATAAGACCAGGAGTTGCAAGTACTGGCAAGCGTTGCCCAAACGAGATCGTGTAGCCTACACAGACGCAAACGGACTATGTCATCGATGTGTGGTAAAAGGACACAGATCCGGAGAGTGTTGGAAAGGGAGAGGATATGAAAGGACTAAACCAGGGGCAGAGAAGCCCATTAGCAAACATAAGGGAGTCGGGAAAGTAGAAGGAGGCGTGTTGCATACACACGCAGGACGGACACAGTGCGAGGGGGCATTACATGGGCAGACACCGCGTGTACCAAGGAACGAGCGGGGGTCGTCGAGGGCTCTAATGCCAGCGCACATACGAAGGGGGAGGCCAGCAAAGGTGGCACCGAAGAGAGTGTGGCGAAGAGTTAGAGGACGTATAGGAGGGCAGCAGGAGTGTGCCTACTGGAAGAAGGGGCACGTGAGAGTTTTTAGTCGTCCAAAGTTTTGGACTGAGGGGGGTGGGAATGAGGGCGAGACGCCCTTCCCACGCACAAAATATAAAATAATTATTTAATTAAAAATAATTAAATAATAGAGTAGGTAGAAGTTAGGTAGTAAGAGTTAGTTAGTTAGTTAGTTAGTTAGTTAGTTAGTTAGTTAGTTAGTTAAAGGGTGGTACGTAGTGCCGTTAGTAGAAGAGTTAGTAGGAGGGTACGTGTAGTACCGTTAGTAGAAGAGTTAGTAGGAGGGTACGTGTAGTACCGTTAGTAGAAGAGTTAGTAGGAGGGTACGTGTAGTACCGTTAGTAGAAGAGTTAGTAGGAGGGTACGTGTAGTACCGTTAGTAGAAGAGTTAGTAGGAGGGTACGTGTAGTACCGTTAGTAGAAGAGTTAGTAGGAGGGTACGTGTAGTACCGTTAGTAGAAGAGTTAGTAGGAGGGTACGTGTAGTACCGTTAGTAGAAGAGTTAGTAGGAGGGTACGTGTAGTACCGTTAGTAGAGGAGTTAGTAGGAGGGTACGTGTAGTACCGTTAGTAGAAGAGAGTTAGAGGGTACGTAAGTACCGCTAGTTAGTTAGAATTAGAGGGTACGTAAGTACCGCTAGTTAGTTAGGGTTAGAGGGTATGTAAGTACCGCTAGCTAGTTAGAGAGTTAGAGGGTACGTAAGTACCGCTAGGTAGTTAGAGTTAGACGGTACGTAAGTACCGATTAGAAAGTAAGAGTAAGAGGGTACGTAGTACCGCTAGTTAGGAGTGTTAGTAGTAGCAGTAGAAGGGTTGTGGGCACCGGAAGCGCCACGCAGTTAGAGTTAGTAGGGAATGCGCTGAACTTAGTGGGGCACGGGCGTGATGACGTGTTTGATGTAAGAGCAGGGTATGTTAATTAGGGTGGGTGCCGGGCACAAGAGGTGCTGGGCACAAAAATAGTTAGTAGTAGAGTTAGTTGAGTTAGTAGTAGAGTTAGTTGAGTTAGTAGAGAGTTAGTAGAGTTAGAAGGTGCCGGGCACAAGAGGTGCCGGGCACAAAAAGAGTTAGTAGAGTTAGAAGAGAGTTAGTAGAGTTAGTAGAGTCAGTAGTAGTTCACATAATTAACGTACCCACGCTGCCGGCACTCAGAGCGTCACGTGTAGGCGATGAGACATAAAGGGAGAGTAGAGGAGTAGAGACGGGCACATTGGGTGCCAGGTAGTAGAAGAGTAAAGAGGGCACATAGGGTGCCAGGTAGTAGAGTAGAGTGTTAGAGGTAGCAGAGAGGGCACATAGGGTGCCAGAGAGTAGAATAGTAGAGACGGGCACATAGGGTGCCAGGTAGTAGAGTTAGAGAGTTAGAGATAGAGTAGAGTAGTAGAGAGGGCACATAGGGTGCCAGGTAGTAGAGTTAGAAGAGTGGAGTAGAGTTAGTAGTTAGCAGAGTTAGTTAGATAGTTAGAGTTAGTAAGCAGTAGGTAGATAGTATGATAGCACAGGGGTAGCATTAGAGATTAAAGCCTTAGGGAGTGACAGAGAGTAGAGAAGTAATAGTGCGGAGTGCGAAGAGAGCGAGGGCGCAATTCAAGTGTGGGGGAGGAGAAGTGAGAGGAAGAGTGTGGGACGAGGAGGTCCGGGAGTATGCGAGAGTTGGAGTAGAGTGGTGAGAGTGTTGGGGAAACAAAATTGTGTGAGAGAAGCGCACGATCGGCCCGACACGAGACGCCAGAGGGTAGTGACATCATACCCATAGGGAGCGGCCTGGAAAGCCGACTCCGAAAAAATATACCCACCCCACACCCGATGTTAGATCGGGATCCAGCGGAATTGTAGCGCACTTTAGTTGGATGCTATCTTCTCACCGGGAAGATAGCATGGGGGGGAGTGTTAGCTTATCCAATTCCGCTAACACAAACCCATAGAGTGAGCCATTAAGCAATATTGGGAGCACGAGGTTGATTACCAATCAACCTCGTGTCAGCCCAGTAAACGGGGACAATAGGCCCCAAAGGAGACACACACAATAGGGGTCAGGGGCCAAACCCCTAACCCAGAGAGAACAGGAGGAGTGAACGGGAACACTCCACGGGGTGCCAACAAGGGTATCAACCAATCAGAGGGGGGAAAGGCATCGATTGAGTAGCAATAAGGCCACCGTGCAATATAACCAGTAACCTGTAATCATATCAGGTTCAGTCATCTCAGTCTGTCAGTACAGTCAGGTAGTACGGTGACAGTTAGGACCGTCACCGCCGTCACCCATAGTATATTACCGTGTTATCTGTTATCTCAGTCTTATGTGCTATCAACTATATTATACTTTATCAGTAATGCTGGAGCAACAAACTTATTACCTTTTCCATCACACGGTGCGGCTGACGCGTACGTAACCAACACCGGATAAACCGGGATCCTCTCGGATCCCGTCACATAACAGGACAGTAACTGTACTGTAGATGTCTGGAGTGCATTTATATTCTGATACTATTACTATCGTATTATCTGATGTCAGCTACAGCATAGAAATATGTCTTGACTTATTCTGTTAAAAAACTAATACACTAAATCGGTAATTGATTCTGACTCTTAGTAACATTAAACGTATGATCTATTGAATATGGCATAAAAGTGAATCGGAATGGTAATAGGGGGTTGATTAGGTTGGGTGTAATCTTTCCCCGTGTGAAATCTTCGCCTGCGTCCAACCTTCGCCCGATTAAGGCAGAAATGAGCAGGTTACAGCGATGCCAGGTAACAGAGGGCTTTTTCTCAACAAAACAATAAACGATGTTGTTAACATTTTGAGAGCGAAGATTGCTATATTGTGTCATCCATCTTGACCTCCAAATTTACAGAGATTACACACCATGTAAGTTGCTAGGAACAAGGCAGGTCAGGTCAGGTATTCTAGGTCATTGATCAAGAAAACTAGCCACCTCCATGCAGCATAAAGGAGGTGCCACCTGTGGCCATAGAACCTCTTACTAGGGAAAATCTCGTCCTGTAACTAGGAACCACTTTGTTCTGGGATAAGCACGCCCTTGGTCCTGGATTAAGGACCTATATACTTGACTGCAGGCCAGGCAGATGGTGATCTACCAATGGCTTGTCAGGAGTAGTGTTCTCATGTCCACTCTTGAGTGCACTTCACTGCGACCTGCACCTGGCAGCAGGGGTACAGGGCATGACCCAGCAGATGAGCTGCAACAGCCAATGGTGGGTCATGTGTGCCAGAGTAGATATGTTTGATGGGCCTCATATCTGACTCCATTGCGACACCCACCCTGTGGAATGGCAAACCAGGGTGTGGTATTTGCCCCGAGAGCTGACTCGGCAAAAAAGCACCACCCAACCCCCACTATGGATTACATTAGTAATGCGGAGGTCCGGCCACTAGAGGCCAGTGGAATTACCGGACACAATCGGCCTCACAGGCGTCAGTTATCTCCTGACCGGCTGCCTGTCTCACCCCCTACTGGAGAGAGAGCGGCCAACAATTCTGTGGGTCCCTTCCCTGATGACCTTTCTGGCCCACAACCTGGGTCACCAGGTAGGCCAGATTGTGATGGAGAGAGGGATTCTGGAGTTGAAATCTACTCTCATGTTCCACCCTGAACAAACAAGCCAATGGTGAATCTGAGGCAAGTCACTAGACTAGCTTCAGTTAACACCCTAACACTCGGCTCCCTAATGTGACAAGGTGAGCTGACTGCCTTGGCAGATAAGCTTTCTCTTAGCGCAGTGGGTATTCAAGAGCACCGAAAGCAGACTGGACATACTGGTGAGGTTCTGATTAAAGACATGGGGGTGGTCGCCCTCGCATCAGCAGATGATAGTAACAATGGTGGAATTGGTCTATTGATTAATCCAACTACACATGAAGCATTGGACAAAATAGACAAAATCTCTAACCGCATCATCCGTTGCCACTTCTCATGTTCTGGCTAAGAAGTTTCCTAAGGTGGTTCTGATTGTGTGCTCCAATTAGTGTTGCCCCAGTAGAGGAGGTGGAAAATTTCTACCACAATGTATAAGCAGCTACTGATGGAGTGGATCAGTATGCATTCTTAACATTCCTGGGAGACTTTAATGCAAGTCTGCATCAATCACCTACATACATCACCCTGTGTTGTAGTGTTTAAAGCTCATCTATCCCATCATAGTAGACATGTACAGAACAACAAGAGTCCCACAAGAAATGAAAACAAATAAGTTGGTGCCAGTTCTCAAGAAGGGCAACCTAACACTCTTATGGTTCTTTTCGGGGAATTTCATTGATCTCGATTGCTGCAAAGTTATACAATATAATTATATTAAATCACATCAGGGATCCCAATGAGAGATTGCTTCGTGGAAATCAGAATGGGTTCCATAAAGGTCGTGGGTCCATGGAGCCCATTTTGGCACTTTGAAGGATAATTGAAAAGTTATCAAAAAAGAAAGACAGGCATCTGGCTGATATCTTTGTTGACTTCTTCAAGGCCTTTGATTCAGTCTCTCGCTCACGTATGTTCATCATACTTTCATTATATGGGATTCCTGATGAAATTATTGCAGCAATAAGATCAGTATACGATGGTTCAACAACATTTTTGTGTCTACTGTTGATGGTGACACAGAACCATTTAAAGTGTTATGGGCAGTCCTCCATGGAGTCACACTTGCGCCATTCTTGTTCATAATTTTGGTTGACTTATGTTCTACGCATGTCCTTAGATCATCATAATGATGATGGCGTGATGGTAACTCCACCTACTGGTTCCAGAAGTCGAGGAAATCCTGCCAAGTACCTAACTGATTTATCTAGACTTTGCTGATGATTTAGGAGTACTCCCAGAATCACTAGTGGGAGCCCAACGGCTTCTCAGCTCATTAGAACAGGCTGCTTCTTGTGTTGGGTCTTTTTATTATTAACTGCAAAAAGACCAACATTTTGACAGTTAACTTTGAAAGTCCCCAGCAAGTCTCTGGCCGGATGAGCATAAGCTCAAATAATGTTATGCTTGAGCATGCGGATGACTTCTGTTACCTGGGATCATGGATCCAGAAGACAGGTGAGGACCTTCGAATACAAAAGGGAAAGGCATGGACAGCCTTGAATACGCTTTCCAGGATTTGGAATTCACATAGAATTAATCGGTTAACATTCTTAAGAATGCTACGCCGGGTTCACTGTGCCAAGTACAATGCACACATCTCCAACAAGTCACTTTATAACATAGGAGGTGACTCATTGGTTCCCCAAGCTTGACACTAGAACAAAGCCGCCTCTGCTTTGCAGGACATTGCTTTCGCCGTGAGGATCAGCCAGTGCATAATCTTGTACTTTGGCAGCCTCATGGAGTGAATAAGCATGGTGGACAGCCCATGACTTTCTTGAGACGCATCTTAAAGGACAAAGGCCTTGAAGATGTGGGTGATCTAGCAAATGTCATGGGTGATAGGGAGTTGTGGCGGCGCAATTTTGTCAACAAGCCGGCACAGCATTCTTAAAGATGCAGCTGCAATGCAGCATGCTGATCCTAGTAGTAGTAGTAGTAGGAACAATAGTAGCCCGACTGATACCGTACTGTTGTTGTGTTTGTTAACAAGTCGTAAGACTTGATTCCTGTAAGAAAAAATTATGACTGACTAACTACAGCTGACCTAGACCAAAAACGGCTCTAACAATTTTATTGAAAATTTTTCATGTACCATTAAAATAGATTTCTATGGGTACTTATGAAATCGAGGTTTCAATAGAATCGTCTCAAAATTTTTTATTTCGAAAAAAGCCCCATAACACGAAAATTGCCATAGACTCAATGATAGAAGGCACCAACTGGTGCTATGAAAAAATGATAGTGTGGGCATATAGTAGTAATTGAGGACGGTCGGTTATTGAGAAGGTGCCCTTCCTTTGATCGCCATAAAAGCCCTACTTCGTATTTCCCTTCATTAGGAATGAATCGCGCGTGTTTACTCAATTTTTTTACTCATTTTGTCTCAATCACTTGTTGGATAAAATTGTCATATTTTTTCAACATTTCAACTGCAATATTTAGTTTGAATGTGTATGAAATGTTAGTTGCTACAACGTTATTGATTCAACATTAATTTAAATTCTATTTGCAACGTTAACATTATTGTTGCAATGATAACGAGCAGTCAAGGTTGATGCAACGTTTAACGTTTTACCTGGGTCAGACGATAGGCAAACATCCTTTAGCCTGTTTGTAATTTATTAATTCAGTTAAGGGGGTCTTCAGCATCTTAACTTAATTAATTAGAAGACCGTTACGATTTCTTACTGTAAAAGTATTTACTATGTATATATGTATATCAAGTGATCTCCTCCATAGTTATAGCTCGTCCTTCAATGAAAATTATATCAATCAACGCAGCTGTACAACAAGGATGTGGAAAAAAATTTTGGAAAAAATATTAAAGTGTCTTTTTATTATTTCGAAAAATAGCCCCATAACACGAAAATTGGCATAGACTCAATGATAGAAATTCAATTCGATGACCACACTATTATAAACTGATAGGATCCAATAATTATATTTACAACATCCTCTAAATGTACTCACCAGAATATAACATTACATGTGTTTTATTGTAATGTAATGTTATAATGTAATTTCTGAAATAATAATTTCACTTTTTAATTATATTATAATTGTTGACAAATTCATTACCAATGAGGATTAATAATACCAATGCAATAATAATGATCATACCATCCGAGTATAGGAGTCCACTAAATAGGGTGTTTAAATTTAGCCATAATCATAATTTGAAAAGGGCGGTTCGTTTTTCGTAAATTTATGGAAAATCCTGCAACAATTATTGTTAAAGTGTAAACATTATTAACAACAGTTATAAATTATTAATTGAAATCAAGCGGAATTGGTAAATTTAAATGTCAATTTCAATCCCTCTTACAAGACGATCGACAAGCTGCTTAGAGTGATCCCAGAATCCCATATTCATATATAATAAGTATTAATATTAATAATATCCTACTGAATCGCAGAATTATGGCGGGTTAGCTCAATTGGCTGTAAAGTAAAGTAACAAAAAGTAAATTTTCTTCGGCCGCCAGGCCAGGGATTACGCACAAAGTCTGACGACTTATTTCCAGTGCGGTCCCCCAGAACATTGCTCCCCAGAGGAAACTCCAGTACTCATTAAGCTACCACTTAAGGATGCAAGGCAGAGATGCGCCCTGACTGGTCCCTTTAAAGCATTCGTGCCGAAACGAAAACTGCCCTGGCCCAGGATCGAACCCACGACCTGCGAGAAATGTGAATTCAATGCGACCACTACACCAAGGTGGAACCTGATCAGGTTTCAGCTGACAGATCTATTGTAATAGCTGTAATCTATTAGGTGTAGGTTCGAGCCCAGCCTGGCTCCATTCTGCCTTTCATCTGCTGGGGTCGATAAAATGAGTACCAGTTGAAATTACTGGGAGCAAATCTTGGGACAGGGAGTCGACCATCCCTACTCTCGGGTAGCAGCTACCTGAATAGGAACCTTCGGGTCGCCTCCGGCTTCGGCTGACTGTTTGCTTACATTTGTTTTGTAGTATTAAGAGTTATTAAACCCGCATTCTTTTACACTATTGAGTAATTATTAGAAATGTCACTCACTTGGAGAATAGTTAAATTTGAATCCATATTTTCCAATACTGGCATCACTCGTTAACTTAAAGGTTAACTCGTTTGTTTTCGATATAATTCTTGCCGGATTTTCGTGTCCATCTGGTAAGTTACCGGTGAATTTTTTAATTTGTGTAGCCGGCGATACAGGGCCGTCATAAACCTGTATAAATAGCATAACTGTTTTACTTTGCCAATATTAACATAGATAAAACCTTTAAGTCCATTTTTAGCAGTATTATTTAGGATAACTTGCGGGGGGGGGGGGGGGATACAATGATATTTAACTCACATATACAAAGTCATAGTTGTTTTCAGTGTTATATTCTGTGAAGTCAGTCTGTATGACATTCCCTTGTGGTAGTTTTATCTTATAATAACCGCAATAATTATTTGCGTAGTTATTCGGATGGTTCTTGGACACAACCTGTCCAGAGAAAGCTGTATAAGCGGTGTGATCTTCTTCGTTACATACTGCAATGTAAATAATTAAATAGAATCGGATATATAAATAATTTAGATATATATATACATAATACATATGCGGTTAACTTATTTAGTATATTTCGAGTCTTATATGATTTAGCAATTAAGCAGTTACAATGCGAGGCAAATCCAATTACGAGAGCCAGCGAGAGTTGCAATGTATACGAGATCTGTAAAAACTTTTTAACAAGTGCTACTTGGTGGGCCTCTTCGAGGTTTTCCGCGGTTTTCCGCTCTGTTTATTTTTAATGTTTATAATATGTGCAATTTGTTGATTTTATACCCGGAAATAAATAAAAGAAAAAAAACAAGAAATGCTAAATTACAGTATATGCATGAAATTTATTCATAAAAAAAATAAAAAACATTGACAAAGGAAACTACTACTAGGATCGGCATGCTGCATTGCAGCTGCATTTTTAAGAATGCTGTGCCGGCTTATCGACAAAATTGCACCGCCACAACTCCCTATCACCCATGACATTTGCTAGATTATCCGCATCTTCAAGGCCAGTGTCCTTTAAGATGCGTCTCATGAAAGTCATGGGCTGTCCACCATGCTTATTCACTCCATGAGGCTGCCAAAGTACAAGATTATGCACTGCACATGTCCTGTAAAGCGGAGGCGATTTTGTTCTAGTGTCAAGCTTGGGGGAACCAATGAGACACCTCCAATGTTATATAGTGTCTGGTTGGAGATGTGTGCATTGTACTTGACACAATGAACCCGGCGTAGCATTCTTGTAAATATGCCATCCAGAGATTTGGTGTCCTCAGCAGTTAGAGCCCAGTATGGACTCCCATAGAGGAGTACTGGAACTACTGCTGCTCTAAATAAACGGACCATAAGTTTCCGATTAATTCTCGGTGACTTCCAAATCCTGGAAAGCCTATTCAAGGCTGCCCATGCCTTTCCCTTACGTATTCGAAGGTCCTCACCTGACTTCCGGATCCATGATCCCAGGTAACATAAGTCATCCACATGCTCAAGCATTCCATCTTTTGAGCTTATGCTCATATGATCGGAGACTTGCTGAGGACTTTCAAAGTTAACTGTCAAAATGTTGGTCTTTCTGGAGTTAATAAAAAGACCAACACTAGAAGCAGCATGTTCTAATGAGCTGAGGAGCCGTTGGGCTCCCTCTAGTGAATCTGAGAGTACTCCTAAGTCATCAGCAAAGTATAGATCAGTTAGGTACTTGGCAGGATTTCCTCGACTTCTGGAGCCAGTAGGTGGAGTTATCATCACCCCATCATCATTATGATGATCTAAGGACATGTGTAGAATATAGTCAACAACAATTATGAACAAGAATGGTGCAAGTGTGTCTCCCTGGAGGACGCCCCATAACACTTCAAATGGTTCTGTGTCACCGTCAACAGTAGACACAAATGTTGTCGAACCATCGTATACTGATCTGATTGCTGCAATAATTTCATCAGAAATCTCATATAATGAAAGTATGCTGAACATACGTGAGCGAGAGACTGAATCAAAGGCCTTGAAGAAGCCAACAAAGATAACAGCCAGATGCCTGTCTTTCTTTTTTGATAACTCTTCAATTATCCTTCTAAGTGCCAAAATGGGCTCCATGGTCCCACGACCTTTACGGAACCCATTCTGATTTCCCCGGAACAGTCTCTCAATGGGATCCCTGATGCGATTTAATAGAATTCTATTGTATAGCTTTGCAGCAATCGAGAACAATGAGATTCCCCGAAAAGAACCATAGAATGATAGGTTGCCCTTCTTGGGAACTGGCACCAACTTATTTGTTTTAATTTCTTGTGGGACTCGTGTTGTTCGGTACATGTCTACTATGATGGGATAGATGAGCTTTAAACACTCAGGTATTTTAAAGACCTTAGGGGGAACACCATCTACTCCACTGGCACGATTGGTCTTAATGCTCTTTGCAGCAGCCTTCACTTCTGCAAAGGAGATATCACCAATGGGAATATCTGGGAGTACAAACTCAGACACTTTTACTTCTATAAAGTTATCAGGCAATACCCTGTCATTATTGAGGAGCTTTTCAAAGTGGGCCTTCCAACCATTGATGCGATCGGCTGGTGATTCAGCCTTAACCTTGGTGGTTGGTTGGCTTTTTCGACCAGCAAGCAAGTTGATCGATCTCCATGCGTGGGATGATCAATGCCATGGGAATCAAGGAAAACCAAAATATACAATATATACATATTAATAAATACTTTAGCTGCACAAATAAACCATTAAGATTGTAATAATAGCAACAAAATAATGTTAATTTCATGACATGATTAATAAAATCAAAAAAATTGAAAGCATGATAAATTCATAATAAAATATATCGAATCTATCGAAGCCTCGCAAATTTCAGGCTCACCTAATGGTTGAGACTGCTTGTTAAAAGACAAGTCAATATTCGTGTCATTTGGTAACGCCAGGGGGATGATACCAACATGGGTATGCAGATCACTATAATAGGATTCAAGATCGTTTAGTGTAGGCCCAATATTTTAGTTTTTAGTAATACTGGAATGATCACTAGCGTTGACTAGAACTTTCCGAAAACATATATTTCCCCGTTTGGATGATGATGGTGTGGAGACACAGCCTCTACTAGTATAGACGAACTAATTATACAATGCTTACCAAATATTGGGACACCTGCTGTGAAATCACCACATCAATTTGGGAGTAAACGCAACGCCACATCTACGCCTGCATCTCCGCCTAAGCATGTTAGTAAAGAAACAGGTTATAGGGGCAGGTTGAAAGAACCTAAACAATAAACGAGAGTTAGAAAGACCGGCCCATGTGCGTTATCCTGGACATTTTCCGCAGTGATAAAGAATGAGGGATGTATTCGATGGATTGGATGGATGGATGGTAGGGATGGGAAGGAAGGAATATAGTAAGTATACTTTCCAAGAAAACGATCCCCACCAGCCAGCCCAACTTTCAAAAATTTCAAAATACTGCTTGGTCTCTAGAGTGAGATGTGTAGAAGGGTACAATATAAACAGCATTGTACTGCGTTGCATTTTATTGTATTGTGTATTTTTTACTGTTTATTGAATTGTTCAATTTCGTGTATTATATTACAACTATAACTTAATTTTAATGATTATATGTATCATCTGTCATAAGGGGGGGGGGGGGGGGGGGGTGTGTGTCTGGAAGCAAATCCATCTCCCATCTCAACGAATTAATATTTCGTATTTAAAATGACCAATTTAGGGAAAAGAGTATGTACAGTGGCACGTTAACGTTATTCTAACCAAATCAATAAATGGTTACCGTTTTACTTTTGTGTGTAATCGGCTGATATTAGCAACAATTTCGCCCTGGAGAATGATTAATTTTGCGTCTT
Source organism: Nemertoderma westbladi (assembly GCA_032718475.1). Classification (NCBI taxonomy): domain Eukaryota; kingdom Metazoa; phylum Xenacoelomorpha; order Nemertodermatida; family Nemertodermatidae; genus Nemertoderma; species Nemertoderma westbladi. The sequence goes on along the minus strand of JAUCBJ010007030.1, from coordinate 139,325 downwards.
TCATTTTACTGAGTTTTTCTAATACATATGTAGTAATATTAATCGGTAAACCCACCTGATTCCACATTGAAACACAATCCGCTCACAACAATGGTAGCTATTAGTACATCAATCAACATTTTGTTATAAAATAGATTAATATTCGCGATTTTTCAGTTTTTAATTAACCAAGTTTCTAACTCCAAACCTAGATGGGTGGATGAGGTAAATCTTGCATAGCTGGGCAGGTTTGTTAGTTGGTTTTGAGTTGAATGACTCAATAAATGTTTGTTCGTAATTCACTGTTCGTTCTTTAAATTTTTTATCTTTTTTCTTTTTTATATATTTTTTTATTTTAATTTTAAATGTGAGGTGTTGAATTCCGTGATCGTTTATGACAAGCCAATTGTGTCTGGGGGGTGTCCACAGTGTCACTCACTTCTTCACACCCCTACTTAAGTAGTCTACATACATACACACACATTCACACATGTACGATCGGCATGCACTGACTGGGTGGCGCAAAAGTGTTGCTTAAAAAATGAACAACTCACAGATTTTTACTACAATATTTTCAAATTTTAGCGAATGTGAGATCTGTTTAAGCAACAGTAAAAAGGTATGCCTGTCCTGTAGAAAAAAATGCGTTACATTTTATCTTCCAGTCTTGTTTTTTCATGGGCGAGCGGGGCGACGGCCCTAAAATTTCTGGAACACCCCATACAGTATAGTGTGTGTATAATATTGCTAAATATTATTAATATGACGCATAATTGGCTCATTCTTAAATTTTTAAGAAATAAGCGATTTTCCTAGGAAATTGTATTGAAATATAATTTATTCCTAATGCGCACTCAGTAAGTTTTATAGTTTTTTTCTTGGATAAGAGCAAATCTTATTGGTGGAAATTGTGCGCACTGATAATGTTAATTCTAAGCAACATACTGCTGTATATTCCTTGTCAGTTGAATTCTATTGGAAGAAATATTTTAATACAGTGGATAAATTTTAAGGCAACAACAATGAATGCACTAAACAAGAATGCCTGGGGAGATTTAGCAAAGCTAAAAGCATATTGGCTAATGGCTATAGTATTAGTATAGCAAAATATACCGCATTGTACAGTAACATAATGGTAACAAAATGGACCTATTCCGAAATATGACATGATGAGACAATGGCAGAGGACCGAAAATGGTGTATGGAATTTTGTTTCTTCTTCCATAATTTTCAATCGTATGGAATTCTGTTTCTTCTTCCATAATTTTAATAATTTTCACAGAAGAAGTGGACTGCCATCCGAAAGAGATATACTGAAGAGAAAACCTGTAGGAATGATCCACATGTAGGTAAGAGTTTACAGAGGGGGTGCGTTTAAAAAAAATATCCGAACGATGCCCTAATTCACTACCATCGATCGCCATGGGCATATGGGGATGGTAGTGGAGGCACATTGAGCATGAGCAGTCCATTCCAACACTGACTCAACTGGACCAACGTGATACTATATCAGTCTACTTTTCCTCACCCTATTTATAACCACTTAATCAGCATTGTTTTTTCAAAAAAGCGTCTATATGGCTATGTGATGCTATAGCGTGTTGCTGTTACTTATTATGGGTTGGGTGTGTGCGAATGTAACAAGCTCTTATCTATCTACACATGAATTGTGTATTGCAAAATTACTGTTTTTATATAATTTTTGTTTATCACAGATTATGTTCGTGAACGAGCCAAACGATTCGTGAAGACAAAGTTCATGGTAGTTAATGCTAAAGATTGTGAATGCATGCATTTTAAATTTAATGAGATTTGGATTAAAAACGTGACTGTCGGTAAACTAAATTCTTCGTTGAAATTACATGTAGAATGCGAAAAACACATCAGAAATTTTACATTTTCTGTGCAGTAAATGCGAATTGTGTCAGGTCGGGGTCCTCAGAACTTACTACAGTACCATTATGTGGTACAACCTGTATAGCTCAAAGGCCACAAAGGCCTGAGAAAGCCATTGGAGACTTTGTTATTGGTATACAACGGGCGCACCCATACCATTATCGATAATAATCAACATTGACGACTTTAGGCTACGACTATTCAGTGGGCACTACCGCACCAGAGAGCCGGAGAATTAAAAACGTGGTAAGATCTACTTTTAGAGTCTAGATCTACTAGTAGATCTACTGATACAGATCTACTTTTGTGTGTATGAATCTACTTAGATCATCCGACAAAGCAACATATGATAGAATGCCGGATTAATGCATTAGAATTAGTTACAGTAAGCTAATAATGTGACGTGTGAAGTATAAGGCCAGGCCACTCCCAGTCTGCAACAGTATTATATAGGACGGTAAAGCACATTTACTGCTACAGCCGAGACATTCTAATCGTATACATTTGCACTTTGCATTCGTGAATATATGACATTTCCTATCTACATGCATATATCCATTTTCATACATGCGTTTGCATATTCTTACGTCCATATACATATTATTTTCATACCGTAAATGTATAAATGCACTGCACATGTGCATGTGCCTAAAATGTATACTCTTCTTGCAACCATATTCCATCCATGAAGTAGAATCAATATTTCAGAAAACTAGAAAACTACTTTTAGTGTAGAGTGTAATGAAAATACATTTTGTTGAATTGCAAGTGATTTTTTTTTTGTTTTCTACTCGTTGGAAATAGGCTAGTGGACTAATGAACAACACGATCATGAGTGACAAAATAAATTTCTTTCAGATTTTAACCCCGGCTCCTTAAACGTAACTTGAACGTCTCCCAAGCGAATTCACCTGCTGTATTATGGGAGACGGATTTCGCGAACTTAGATGGACAGCTAAAGTGACTACCTTAGGACTTCCTTCACTCTGAAGAACATATGCAACGACCATTCTCCTAAACCTACAGTATCTTCTTCGTTTTATCGTTTTATATTTTGTATTTATTTTATATTTTTTTTTTTTGCGATTCTTACAGACACATGATTCGAATGCTACTGAAGCGCTTCCAACCACATTAAGCGGCACTCCGTATCGCATTATCCTATCCTCTAGTCTGTAAGACTACAGTAGCACGAATGAATTATCTTAAAACTGTATACAACAATAGGTGATAGGCACCAACAGGCCGGTAGAGCTGTCAGTAGTGGCCTTGGGTGCTCGGTGCAGGTATATGCGTTGCGTTTACACCTATCACAAAATTCAGACATTTAAAAAATGTTCATAAATAAGATAATAAAAAAAAAGATAATACTGTATGTAGATTTAGTTTTTCATTCTTATTTCCCAGTCCATATTCTTATCCAATTGCTTAATTTCACTCGATAACTTAATGCAGAACATCAATATATATATTTTATTGATAATTTAAATGTTCCATTAATTGCGAAATACTTATGTTGCGAAGACTCTTATAAAATGGAAGGTTGTGTTGCTTTTTTCCACTAATTGTCATTGTTAATAAAATAATTGCTTATTACGAATGAATGAAAGATACTTGGAGATACTTCTAGGATTGATTGTTTTTTTTTACTAAAATAATGATGTTTAAAATAATTACTTGTTTTCTTTCAATTACTTGATGACTTGTCTTCAATCAAATTAGGCCTACTTTCATAACAGCTGCATGATTTTCATCATAATCAATTATTTATGACATATGTGAATGGAGATAGTGAGCGTTGCTATATTCCCTTTGCATGAACGTATTAAAGTTGATGAATGTCTACTGAATGAATGAGAATTTGGTAATCCTTATATTTCCTTTTTTCCAGAGCCGCATTCCTCTGGACTGCAGCATCAAGAGCATCCACAAACGATGTGCACCTTACAAAGTGATCCTTCCTTCAGCGATCAGTGTGGTTTACCTGTTGGAAACACCAAAAAGTGATAATAAAATCAAGATGTTGCGAACTGTGTTCCTATAAAATGTGTTTAAATGTCATTGCTCTATTAGGATGAGGATTTGGTCCTGTACCGGGTGTTCTGATATAATAGGCAGGCCTACAGTAGGAACAATGCATCTGGTTATTTGTTACGGAAAAAAGGGACTATTAGTACATAGAGAGAAATACCAGGGTCTCTCACGACTGAGGAAGAATAGCTAACAATTTGTGTATAACAGGTGAAGGTGTAACCTAGATTATTAGAGATTAGTAAGATGTTGGTGGTGATTATTGGCAATATTGCAGTGTATATAATATTGTGTTTTTGGTCAAATACTTCATTCCATGGGTGTATTTCTACATTAAATGTCACCTCTCTCTCCTATTACCTTTCTTATAACACGCCTATGTTACTAGTATTTTTATATTATGTGTTATTGGTATTACAATGAAATATATATATATATAATATAAAAAATAAATGGTGCAATAGCTATTATTGGTAAGATATATTAGTTATTGCCTAGTAAATGCCATTATATTGTAAGTCAAACTGAACCGTCTTATTTGTTACACTGCTTCTGGGGTCTAACACATATCCTCGACAGGCCACTTGTGGGCCGACAGCAGGTTCCCTGAGCGAAACTGGAAGTCACGTGGGAAAGGAGGTAGGCATTCTACTAGAGAAGACCTAAGGAATCGTATAATTGTCTTTCGAACATCTCACACACCCGGTGAAAGATATCCCTTTAGTGATCTTTACTGGCCCTTAAAATTGATAAGGAAATGCGAAATTGCGAAAATAAACATTTATTATAACAAAATTATTAAAATAATGTAGCACTGATATCTGATCGGGGATTTACGGGAAACGTCACAAATAGTGTAAATAAATAAACTTGTTTACTAATATGAATATGCCTATAATAATAAATTAACTAACTGATAAATAAGAAGTTTGTTGTTCGAATGTTTGTTGTTCGAGTTGCTCGAACACACAAATAATAAATACGAGATATAAGTTAGAATGACAAATATATAATTCAGTTCTAGTGCTTTTATTTAAGTTTCTGGCCTCGGCATTTCCTCGACCGTAGCAGTTTCGAAACAAAGTGGGAGCCCCATGAGTTTCAAGTAGGGTACTGACGTTTTCAAATGCTGCATCATTGCGCATTGCCGAAGCAGGCACGTTCAGTGGTGTAGTTTTGACATTTAGTAAGGAAATGTTGCTCACCATCAACATTGATGCAAATGCATTTACGAAGGTCTCTAGGAGTACCTCCCCTTCTCAATTGCTAGATCGTGTGAACTCGTTCTGATTCGAGCAAACGCGTGGATATCAGCAGTCAAGTACATACAATCATAAGCTGATGGACGTTTTAGTTCAGGATTGATCGAAACGTAGATTTACCCAAGTCTGCCATTCTTCGAACTGACTCTTGTAGTTCTTTAATGGAATCGCTAATGATGGTGGAACTAGAAGTGTCTCTAGTGAATTCCAGTAGGTAGTTACATAGTTGAGACGACATTTTTTTTCTTTTATCTTTTCATCAACGTCATAGTTCACGACTTTATGACAGCTTTGAAGGGTGGTTTTCCTAATTCGATGTATACTACTTCGTTGGGAGTTGAAACTTTCAACACCAATCATTGTTTTTAATGTTTTCCTGTACATGATTTATAGCTTGTTTATGTTCACATTCCCCCATGCTTCACAAGTAAAGCACTCTGTTTATCAAACATGTATCTAGGACAGCTTCTTTTACTTTAAGAGGTGCATGTATGTTTTTCCTCAAGAAGGCATAACCTTAATAAAATGTTTCTGACATTGTTTGATATCTTCCATGAACAAATCGACAACCTTATCCGTAGCACAGAGCAAAGAGCCCAAGTACGTTTCTGATTTAGACATTTCAAAATTATGCCTACCACACTGAAGTTGAAGGGGGGAAGTGTCCTCTGGAGGGACGTTTTATAAATAATACTGAAGGGTTAAGTGAGATATAATTTTCCCTGCAGTAGTTCTCTAGCTCTAATTTCTTCTGTTCTGCAGATGTCCGACAAGATGATTGTCAGAGTACCGACTTCTGTACTGCTGTACGACTGCTGTACTACTGCCATATTGTTCACCTGCAACACCATGAGCTGTTGGCTGCACTGATGCCAACCTAACGCCCTCCACCATCCCACATCGCAGTTAGATAATCCGTCCAATTGCCTAACTTCAATCCTGTAATCACACAGAAATAATCCCTATCCTATATGCCCACTTGGAGTGGCTATCTACAGTCCCCGTCTTTCTCTAGTAACCACCAACATGGGTCCAAAATCTGACAACTGGAATACGGCCATGGAGAAACTAAAAGACCTGATCGAAACTAAGTTTGAAACTCTAGATGAAGACATGAAACTCATTAAAACATAACTAGAAAATATCCCACTCCTTATCAACAAGAATGACCACTTAAAGAAAGAAAACGACATCCTAAAGAAGAAACTCGACGAACAAGCGAGGATGATAGATGAATTAAACGGCATCACTCGATTCTCATTCATGGCATCCTGGATATTAACAATGACAGAGACGACGACCGGCAAAGTATTACAGATATCCTATCCAAACTTGGCATTAGCTTCAACTCGGTCGATGTTTTCCATCGCCTTGGTAAACCGAAACTCCCTGTTAACGGTGATAAAAAATATTCCCGACCAATCATCGTGTGTTTCTACGGACATTCATCCCGATGGATCACGTTCAGCAACCGCAAATTGCTTCCCCCACGTGTAACAGACTACCTCACTCCACAACGGTCCGCTCTCCTCCACTACACCCTGAAGTGGAAATGCTCAGAACGTCTCCATGCCGCTTATTCGTATAATGGCGTGGTAACAGTTCGATTATCACCAAGCGGCGAACCTATACCAGTTCACTCTACTGCCGAAGTCAATAAGGTCTGTATCTCAGAAGTGAAACCCCAAAATTCGGACACCTGTAGCCCCCACGGAAGCGATCCTAAAATAACCAGCGGGTCTACATCCAGCTATGTATTTATTTATTTATTTATTTATTTAATATTTATTCCGGACACAATTGACATAATAATAATATAAACTACCAAATTACACCCAAGGTCCATATCTAGCACAGTAAAATAATATAAACATAATATTGAACAGCAGATAGAGATTACATATTTAAACACAAAGACAGATTATTATTAATTATATATTACTAAAATTGATTATGTCTGGCATCTAGTAAAATTATCTTTCAATTCAGAAACATGGCTACAAACAGACGAAATTGAGGTTAAAATAGTATTATCCGATTTATAAATTCTAGTAAAAAGACCTGCAATAGAAAATCGTCTGAGATGCAGCAAAGAGTGAAGTCTAAGTTCAGTAAGCATACCACTTGCACTGTAATTCACGTCATGGATGTATTTAAAAAGTTTAAGGACAGTGGTGTTGTAGGCTACGCGAAGCCGATTTAAGGTCGTATCTGCAAAATATTTATCGGCCCATAGAGCATTACAATAAAAATTCATGCAGTACGTACGAAACAGGCAGATCTTCACAGGCACCGAGCATTCACTAAAATTACGTAGAAGTAAATTAGCTCTTGCATAAAAACATCTAGTTTGATTTTTAATATCGCAATCGTCTGAGAAATCATCTGTTAGAAAGTGGCCTAGATATTTAAATTTATGTACACGTTCCAGGGGACTCGAATCGAGATAAAAATTACCAGTATATAAATATGAACGAGACGCACTTTGTAGAAAAATACATTTAGACTTCTTAATATCAAAAGTTATAAAGTTAAATTTAGCATAAAACGTGTAAATATTAATTAGATCTTGTAGGCCTGCTGGTGATGTTGATATGAAGCAAATACCATCAGCATAAATTAAATGATTAACACACACATAGCCTACATTAGCACCAGCTTTCGAGTTGCTCAGTAAATTACTTAGTTTGTCCATATACACATTAAATAAAAACGGTGAGATGATGCTGCTTTGACGCACACCATTAGTGCAGGTAAAGGGCCGGGAGAGATAACCGTCCCATAGTACCTGTACAGTCTGAAAGTTATACCAATAAATAATTATATTTAAAATATTGTCTGGAATATTCCTATCGGATAATTTCTTAAATAGAATATCATGATCAATACGATCAAATGCTTTGGTAGCATCAAGGAAAGATATATACACGTTAGAACCTTTGCGTAGGTAAAAATTAATTAATTCTTTAATTGCATAGATGCACAGCTCAGTTCCGTGACCTCGTTTGAAGCCGAACTGATTGTTAGATGTGGATAAAAAATCACCAATACGATCAAGGATAATAATTTCAAGCACCTTGCTAATTATATTTGACAGCGCAATCGGTCTGTAGTTCGAGGAGACTACAATGCTGCCTGTGGCGTCCTTTAAAACAGGTGAAATAAAGGAATGAATAAATAAAGGTGGTAAAAAATTATGTGTGAATATACAAGAATATAAAAAACTAAGAAGCACAGAAATTCGGTCGGGTGCATAGTATAAGTGTTCAGCGAACACACCATCTGGGCCGGCTGCCTTATTCAGTTTTAAACTGTGTAAAGAATCGGCAACAACAACAGGTGATACAATCATATCCGGATTAAAAGGAACCGATTTATTAACATTATTACCCGTACGTTTGACAGAATTGAACAGATTCTTGTATTGATCCTCCCATAGATTGCAGATGTTCTCCGCACCCGCAGCGTTATCCATGGCCTGGGGGCTAGGGGTTCTACTCCCGCAAGTTGCTTTGACGTTGTTCCAGAACTTCTTCGGGTCACCATCTACTAACAGATCGTGAGCTAGACGATCCGCACGAATTTGTTTTTCATTGTGTTTGCATTGGCGCTGTGCAAGTTTAAATTGGGATTTAGCGCGGCATAATTCGCTATGTAAAGGACCATCACAGGGACTGCCCATCTCGCGCCAAAGGCCAAATAGATCACGAGACCACTCGTATTTCTCTTTCAAGAGTTCATTCCATCCTGGAACATTAAACTTAGAATCACTGACCGCAGGTTGTTGCACTGTCGGTATGGAGTCACGAGCAGCCGTAGATAGAGCCGTTATAATATCGGTATAGAACTCAGTAATAGCCTGTTGGTGCTTGGTGCAACCCGATGCGTTACACCCAATAGCATCCCAAGGGATATAAATGGACCGAAGAGATTTATCAGCAGCAGATTTGTATTTCAGCTGATCGCCAGTAGTAGCTTTCACCCAATTTGTTTTAGGAAAATCGCGATGTAGTGGTGTAGCTGTGTGTGCGCCGTTTGTACATCTACTATCGGAACCACAGCCCGGTCCAACATCGTTAAGCGAGAAATACAGTGGCATATGGTCGGTGATCACTAAATCGTAGTTGATACCAATACCAGAAATCAGTGGTTTCATTAATTCTGATGCTGCACAATGATCGAGCCAAGAATGAATCTTGTATGAAGCATGAACATAAGTAAAAGAGTCTGCGGGAAGCAAGTCAAGCAATGAGATCCCAACATCACAACACATAGCATCCAACAGACGGAAATATGGTCTCGATGGGCCAGAGTTGCTATACCCATCGCCCACGGCGCAAGGCTACAGGAGCTGTAATGATGATAGAAAACGCGAACCAATATGCTGTATTGAACGATACCAACCTCAGTAAAGAATGATTAATAATTAAACTACTTCATTGTTCACACAACTTGTCTGTAAAAATGGCCCTCGCTATGAATTTACTGTCTAAAATATTTCACACCATATACTGTATGTACGTACCAGTATCGGGTATGGCGGTGGGAGTTGGGGCTTTTTGGCTTCCAACACAGGTCACTAACTAGGTAGGTTACTATGGCAATATCAATCCCCTCCCCCCACTCCTGTTCCGGCAAGGAGTTCAATCAACTGGCACTACTACTACTAGGATCGGCATGCTGCATTGCATGCTGCATTTTTAAGAATGCTGTGCCGGCTTGTTGACAAAATTGCACCACCACAACTCCCTATCACCCATGAGATTTGCTAGATCATCCGCATCTTCAAAACCAGTGTCCTTTAAGATGCATCTCAATAAAGTCATGGGCTGTCCACCATGCTTATTCACTCCATGAGGCTGCCAAAGCACAAGATTATGCACTGGCTGGTCCTCACAGCAAAAGCAATGTCCTGCAAAGTGGAGGCGACTTTGTTCTAGTGTCAAGCTTGGGGGAACCAATGAGACACCTCCAATGTTATATAGTGTCTGGTTAGAGCTGTGTGCATTGTACTTGCCACAATGAATCCGGCGCAGCATTCTTGCGAATTTGCCATCCAAAGATTTGGTGTCCTCAGCAGTTAGAGCCCAGCATGGACTCCCATAGAGGAGTACTGGAACTACTGATGCTCTAAATAATCGGACCTTAGGTTTCCGATTAATTCCCGGTGACTTCCAAATCCTGGAAAGCCTATTCAAGGCTGCCCATACCTTTCCCTTACGTATTCGAAGGTCCTCACCTGACTTCTGGATCCATGATCCCAGGTAACAGAAGTCGTCCACATGCTCAAGCATACCATCCTTTGAGCTTATGCTCATCCGATCAGAGACTTGCTGATAACTTTCAAAGTTAACTGTCAAAATTTTGGTCTTTCTGGAGTTAATAAAAAGACCAACACTAGAAGCAGCATGTTCTAATGAGCTGAGGAGCCGTTGGGCTCCCTCCAGTGATTCTGAGAGTACTCCTAAGTCATCAGTTAGGTACTTGGCAGGATTTCCTTGACTTCTGGAGCCAGTAGGTGGAGTTATCATCACCCCATCATCATTATGATGATCTAAGGACATGCGTAGAACATAGTCAACCACAATTATGAACAAGAATGGTGCAAGTGTGTCTCCCTGGAGGACGCCCCATAACACTTCAAATGGTTCTGTGTCACCATCAACAGTTGACACAAATGTTGTCGAACCATCGTATACTGATCTGATTGCTGCAATAATTTCATCAGGAATCCCATATAATGAAAGTATGTTGAACATACGTGGGCGGGAGACTGAATTAAAGGCATTGAAGAAGTCAACAAAGATAACAGCCAGATGCCTGTCTTTCTTTTTTGCTAACTCTTCAATTATCCTTCTAAGTGCCAAAATGGGTTTGGTCCCACGACCTTTACAGAACCCATTCTGATTTCCACGGAGCAGTATCTCAATGGGATCCCTGATGCGATTTAATAGAATTCTATTGTATAGCTTTGCAGCAATCGAGATCAATGATATTCCCCGAAAAGAACCATAGAGTGTTAGGTTGCCCTTCTTGGGAACTGGCACCAACTTATTTGTTTTCATTTCTTGTGGGACTCTTGTTGTTCGGTACATGTCTACTATGATGGGATAGATGAGCTTTAGACACTCAGGTATTTTAAAGACCTCAGGGGGGACACCATCTACTCCACTGGCACGATTGGTCTTAATGCTCTTTGCAGAAACCTTCACTTCTGCAAAGGAGATATCGCAAATGGGAATATCTGGGAGTACAGACTCAGACAGTTTTACTTCTATAAAGTTATCAGGCAATACCCTGTCAGCCTGTCCGCCTGTATGTCCATCAACATTTAAGAAAGCACCACACCTAGCCAAAATTGTTAAGCCTTTTAACTACTGTACTGTATAGGGGCTTTCCCGGCCAATGATTCATTTCAGATATCAGTTTCAACATTTGATGGATTCTAGACTGACTGTCTTTTTGTCTGTTTGTTTGTGTTTGTGTCCGTCAATATTCCAGAAAGCGCACCATCCCGCTAAATTTCTGTATTTATAATTAAACTAAATTAAGAAAAGTAAACATCGTAACTGGGAAGTGATAAAAATAAGTGAATAAAATAAAATAAAATGATAATCACGTTGGAATGTTGACGTACCTCCAGCCAGGTCAGGCAGTCATCGCGTGATTTCCATTCTCATTCAATACACCATTCCGGTACATAATGTACCGGAGATTAATTCATCACCAGAAAAAAACATGAAAGCCATTATAAGCGAAGATATTATTACATTTAGGCCTAGGAGCATAGGCCTACAAACATATACGAGTACGTACTACTATTTAACAAGTACATCGTATGTGCTATTTCTGATACAGTACAGTACAAGTACTGTATCTTCGAATACACGTATGGATTTATAACTTCCGCATACATGGGCTGGTATTGAATTTGGCCTACTGTACTTTATGTACGCTTACAGTACGTACGCAATAATATGTACGCTAATAGTACAAAATATGTACGCTTATAATTGATAAGCAAATATCCCATATGTTCGCTTAGAAGGACCTCTACTGCACACTGCTTACAATTCTGTATGCAGTGTATTAAAAGGTGCAGTGATGCATTGAACTGCAGCTTGAAAGTGCAGCATTGAACTGATGCATTACTGTATGATGTGTGATTTTTCTTTGGCAACGCCTGAGGCCGAAATAAAAGTCCCACAGCAGAGTGAAATGAAGAATGCTGAGAATCACATAGCCGCTGACAGATGGATTTGAGGATCCCGACAATACCAAACGGGTAAACGCAAGGCCCCCTTCGCCTATACACAGCACCTACCCACCCCTTCATACACATATACATACACACACTCACCTATACTGAATACTTTTCAGTAAGAAGTCCTAACGGTTTTCTAATAAAGTGAAGATTAACTGTGAAAGACGAAACCCATAATCAAAACTGTTCCTAGCTGAAACCTATGGTGGCTGATTTAGGCCATGCCCCACTTATAATTTATTTTTTTGACAGAGATACATACTGTACATAAAGAGATACATACTGTACATACAGAGATACATACTGTACATACAGAGATACATACTGTACATACAGAGATACATACAGAATACTTTTCAGTAAGAAGTCCTAACGGTCTTCTAACACGATAATAAAGTCAGAATAAACTGAGAAGACCAAAACCATAATCAAAACTGCTGAACTGTTAGTTCCTAGCTGAAGCCTGAAACTACAGTTTAGGGCAGTAGGGGCCTATCATAAAAGAAAAACTATTAGGCCTATTTTGATTTCGCTTAAGTAACTCCTACTGCCTATCGAGTCGTGTTTTCAGTTTTCCTGTAACTACAGTGTACAGCACTGCAGCACTATGCTATAGCCAGATATCAATATAGCTAGACTGTGTGTGTACCTACTGTGTAGGCCTAATGTAACAGTGCTAGTACAGCTGTACAGAAGTAAGTGATGTTATTCCATTCAATGTGCACTACCGGTAGTATAAAACATATAGCTCCGTGTGCATTTCGCTTTTATCGACCTACCGAACCCATTCCTACAAGTTCAAACTATAGGGATGCAGATTCACACGTATTTCGTGACGTGTTTACTACAGAAAACAGAGAAAGAACAATGTCGATAATAACTTCATTAGCTAACGATAACGATTGGATATCTGTCCGACTGGCTCCACCTAATTATGTACCGAAAGCCGCCGTATTAGTACCGCTTTGTCGGGACCGCGATGGCCGGCCTTCGGTGTTACTAACTCAGAGATCAGTTGCGATGAGATCGTTTACGGGACAGATGAGTTTCCCTGGCGGAAAGTGCGAACCCAGAGACTCGAGTCTGCTGGAAACAGCGTTACGAGAGACTCGCGAAGAGTTAGGGATCGATACTGACTCATTGGAGGTGTGGGGACCCCTCCCTTCTTGTATGCCCATATCGTACAGACTTGTCGTTAAGCCCTTTCTCGCTTACATTGGCGAGTTGGAGGAATCCAAACTCCAATGTAATCCCGATGAAGTTGACGACGTATTTGTGATTCCTTTAGAAACTTTTAGCAATCCAAAGAACTGTAGATATACAAGGTGGAAGATCAATGAGACTCTAACACAAACAACAATTGTCTTTACTTTAACACCTTTGAATATATGGGGGTTCACCGCTGCTATATTGGATTTAGTTTTAAGTGCTTTGCTTCCGCTTAATTATATTTCTCCTGGTATTCGTAATTCATGAAGCCCGTAGTCATTCTAAGTAATAATATTACATAAATTCCGAACTGAATAATTCACGAAATAAATAGTAATTATGATGCCGGTCAAATGAAACCCCTAAAAGTATTTTAATTAATTAATATCATATAAAACATATTTTTATATTATGTAGGATGTAATGTTATATTTGTAATTAATTTTAATTATAAAATATTATCGAATATTTGACTGTTTGAAAAGATTTAAAAATGTTTGTTTTGCCAATTGTTTTGTACAATAATGTCCCAAATTTCAAAAAAGTTACGGTAGATTAAAAGAATAGAAGGGTCTCATTATGTAACATACTGACTACCGATACTTCGTACATAAACTTAGGATTCGATTTCCGTCGCAGAATATATAGATAAAAGTTGTTATACAACGGAACAGTAGTTTATTATAGTAATGTAGTCCGAATTGTACAGTAACACTAACAGTATGCAACTTATTATTATCTAATTATTTCCTTTCCAAATTTTCTCCTTTTAATTAAACTAATATCGGAGATAACTGCCAATAAAGGGTTTTGTTACCATTTTTGCATTTGTGTCGCACTACAAACCTTCTGTGTGAGTTGTTTTAGATACGGCCACATATTACCCTAGAGGGCCTAATATGAATATAAATTAACACACAAAAAGTTTAAAGTGGGACATAAATACAAAATGAGTAAGAAACACGTATATTTTTTATTATTAATTTAATTAAAAGTAGAAAATATGCATATTATTACATATGATGTGTATGTTTCGTTGCGTCACACACTAGTAATAAACGGTTCAGTTCAATACAGCGATTCCTTCTGGATGGGTTATTAACTAACTAACTTCTATGTAGAACGATACGATACGTATGTTATAATTATAATATTCTAGAACAATGACAGGTGTCGGTGGTCTAGACCCCTCAAATCCCAAAGATTTGGAAGCAATAATCGAAATAGTTGGTGAGGAATTCGAGATGGGTTGTTTGCACGAGAACGACAGTGAGGCGTGTTGCTTAATGGCGGAGCACACGGGAACGCACAAACGCGACCCAGACCAAGCTTTGCGTCTACATCGTGCAAACTGCGACAACTACAGACACCGACGCAGTTGCGGGAAGGTAGCGTTAGCCTACCTAGAGCGTGGCGAACGGATGCTCGGGTTGCAATACGCTGATATATCGTGTCTGGAGCAGGGCTACCTCAGGGTCTGTTACAGGGCTGGGGTCGCCTCAGCTACTAACTATTCCCGCGCTCTCGCCTACTTCTTAAAATCTTGCGATTCCTCCTTGAAACACAACCAATCCTGTTTCGCTGTCGCGAATTTATATAAACGGGCGAATCTCGAGGGTGATGGATCCCTGACGAAGGACTTATCGAAGAGCCTCCAATATTATATGAAGTCCTGCGATTACGGACTCGCCGATGGCTGCGTACAAGCTGCCAGTCTAGCTAGTCGACTCAACTCTCACCACATAGACAGAGACAGACTGCTAGCTAGAGCCCGGAAACTACGTGAAGATCCGTTGTATAAGTTTCATTTCGAAACAAATAATGAAGAGTATGCGACTCCTGAGTGATCCATTTATGTTGCAGTACAACATAACCTGGAATATAATATCTTAATTCAGTGACCCCCCCCCCCCCCCCCCCCCTCCAATTTTTCTTTAAATCTTAATGATATTGCATGAAATGATATTTGAAACAGAGATTGTCTCACCTCTTCTCCCCCGAGGTTTTTTGGTACCAATAGAAACCGGGCTATGCAAGGATTCCAAATATGTAACACAATCTGAATTTCGTCGTAAAATAGTTGTAATATGGGCGTTTGAAAGTTGCGTGGCTTTGCGTCTACGAGTGGCAATTTATTCAATTTAATAAACACACCATATTCTGGAACATTGTTTTATGTATGTCTAGAGCAAGGCCTCATAAACTATAGTTTAGGACGTCTTAGTATGGTATAGACTACGTTATAGTAATATTATAGGGATTGCAGTGTTGCATTGCCCAACTACATTTAGATAAATATATTGTTCCAGAACAGATTAATGTATATTTATTTATTTGTATGGAATTAATTTCGCACCACTAAATCGCCAGGGCGACATATTTTCCAACTTTATGTGGCACGCTATACATTTACCATGTATGTCCAGTATTCGAATACACACTAGTGTCTAAACGGAATCCCGATCCCGTAAAACCGGGATGCCGGCGAATAATGCAATCCCGGCCCGACCTTTTTAGACCGGGATCCCGATGTGGGCCTACAATTAGTTAAGTAAATTTCTTGAAGATCTGATAAATAGTAGCAGCCAAACGGAAATGTTTTGATTATATCGAATTTTTGTCAGTAAACCACCCAATAATCAATTGCAAAATTATTTGAATATAACTTTATCTCCATATATTAATCATATATTTAATCATATATCGGAATCATATATTTTATCATCGTACTAAGTTTTGTATTGGTAAAATGTATTTTATTTGTTCACCAAAGTGCTATTGTGACGTCACAAGTATAGCTACTCTCCCCCCCCCCCCCCCCCCCCTCCCTCCACCATGTCACAAAATTGCAACCCCCCCCCCCTCCCCTTCTTATACCGTGACATCATTTGTGCACGGCCCATTTCTAATATTTCAGAAGTGTAAGATAATATGATCCCGTTTAAACACTAAACACACTATGTAACTACTGTATTTCACAATTACATGTACCTATCACGTTTTATATGATAGATCAAAGATGGGGCAACATATAACTATAATGCGAAATTGTGTGAAAATAATTCTGCACCGCTAGGTGGCGCCTCAAATTTATGCTATTTTTTTAGGTTTGTTATAAATATTAGATTTTATTTACAAAGAAAAATAAAAAAAAGTTGTCTGATACTTTTATGCAGGGAGGCAACATAAATTTATAAATTATTTATTATTATTTATATTATTATTATTATTACATAAATTTTCAGACTAATTGTTCAAAAATTGTAGAAGTAGTAGGGTTTTTTTTAATATTAATCTATACACCCCCAGTCGGGTTAAATCAGCAATACTATAAAATATATTTAATTTAATTCTTAAAATAATTTATAAGGTAGCTAGAGGTTGGTTATAGTAGATAAAGGGGGGCTCTGTGGGCAAGTAAGGGCGAAGAGGTTGTTAAACAGAGTCTGTGATGGAAGCCGTGGGATGTAAATCTGGTTATTAAATGTCGGTTTTTCTGGTTACTGTTTTTCCTAGATTTTGACTTAAATACCGGTCCTAATTGGTAGAGTTGTTGGTTGAAATTTTCGTTGCGATCAGATCGATGTTGTTTGTAGAGTTCTAGAACGTCTGAGTTTTAATTGTATGTGGGTGTTGAGTAGAATGTCGTTGATGAAGGTTTGTTGGTTAGTTAGTCTAAGTGCAAGAGTGGAGGAAGAGGATATATGCAAGCCGATAAGTCGTTTGATGAAGGTGGTCTTTAGGCCTACAGTACAGTAGTAGGGTTTTGAAGTTGACAATTTCATAAATAAAATATTTGATTTTAATTTTTTTTTTTTTTTAATACTTTACATAGTAATTTCTATAGGTCTCCCTAAATGGAAATTGTTATAACTTGAAAACTAAAAGAGGTATTAAATAGCAGTTTTCAGGTTTGGAAACATCATTTAATCGCTCATTATAGTAGATCATAAAGATATTTTCGACATATTTTTTTACCAAAGGGGTAAGATTCTAACCAACTGCCCTTACATGTATAACCCAAGATATTATCTTACACAAAGAAAGTACAGTATGAAAGAATCGTTCTTTAAAAATAAGGAAAGTACCTTTTTTCTGTCAGACCTTTTAATCCGCATTTTCGGGAATAGAAAAAGTACAGTTTGATATTTTTCGAGGCAAAGGAAAAAATGTTTTTACTATTTCGAGTAAATGCGGATTACAAAGGGGATAAATCTACCTTGTTTTTGAAAAATATGTTGTTTTCTTTAAAATATTCACTTTTTAAATTAAAATTAGAAGTTTAACGTAACAAAGTTATAATGAATTGAGGTGATTTTGAACCAATTTCAAATTAAATAATACTACCTACTATTTACCCTAAAACATTTTTATTCTTAAATTGTAACTTTTTTTCTCGAATATAGGCCTACCCCAAAATCGGGAAAAAGGAGTGAACCCATAGCATTGCTTTGATTTTACTTTTTTATCTTAAAAAAAGGAACTCAATGTCCAATGTTGCTTTATATGGTTGTTAAGCGGCTCTCTACTTACGTAATGAATATTCCAGAACACTAAATTATTTAACATTGAGTAAGGTAGCATCAGGAGGGGAAGCATTATAGTAAAATACTGCAGTTCAATTTATTTTATAACACTACAGTACATCGATCGCTATCTTTTATTAAAGAATTTAGCAACACAAAATACCAATTTAAGAATTAAATTACGTATGATATGTGAAAAAAACGTAGAACATTTTTTTATCTCTCCATCATTCATTAACCTTGCTGGTGCTCGGTAAATATCCGCATCTCCAAGGCCAGTGTCCTTTAAGCTGATCCTCACGGCGAAACCAATGTCCTGCAAAACGGAGGCGGCTTTATTCTAGTGTCACGCTTTGGGGAACCAATGAGACACCTCCAATATTATATAGTGTCTGGTTGTAGATTTGTGCATGTGCATTGTACTTGACGCAGTTAACCCGGCGTAGCATTCATGTGAATGTGACATCCAGAGATTTGGTGTCCTCAGCAGTTAGAGCACAGCATGGACTCCCATAGAGGAGTACTGGTAACTACTGCGCTGCTCCAAATAGTCGAAACTTATGTTTCCGGTGAATTCTGTGTGACTTCCAAATCCTGGAAAGCCCAGTCACACAATGATCTCATGCCCTTCCCTTACGTATTCAACGGTCCTCGCCTGACTTCCGGATCCATGATCCCAGGTAGCAAAAGTCGTCCACATGCTCAAGCATACCATCTGTTGATCTTATACTAGTCCGTTCAGAGATTTGCTGAGGACTTTCAAAGTTGACTGTCAAAATTTTGGTCTTTCTGGAGTTAATAAAAAGACCAACACTAGAAGCAGCATGTTCTAATGAGCTAAGGGGCCGTTGGAATTCCTCTACTAGCGATTCTGAAAGTACTTCAAAGTCATCAGCAAAGTCTAGATCAGTTAGGTACATGCTATACTAGAGCTCTATATATTTTGCATTGAAGTGGAATACTTTAGATGCTGGGGGGGAATCTGGTTAGCGAGGGATATTTGAATGGGGAGTATAACTATCCTTGAGAGTTAGTGTGATGTTATCTCACCATGGATGGGCTTTACCACTGTACTCGCATCTGCTCTCTCGTTGGCTGCTCGATGCCTCAGATTAAGGGTCTAAGGCCTTCAAGCTGATCATTTGCTTAGTTTTCTAATTAGAAGGTCGTGAGTTCGAACCCTAGAAGAGCATTATTCTTTTTTCCTAGCTCTTGGCTGACTCTAGTGTAGTGTACACTAGCTTTGACTCTCCCAGCTATAGTGATAGTATGCAACCTTGGGAGTTAATGCGCTGTCTTATGAGTAAGGGCCAATAGATTAGACTTAAGGTTGCCTCTGTTGGTTCACACCTTAACTTTACAAAATAACTCAACCCTTATTTAAAGTTTTAAAAATTATGACTTAGTCGACTAATTTTCTAAAGTATATTATAAAAAACATATAATTTCTTGAATAAATAGACCTAATAGTAATAAATATTGTGGTTAAATGCATTTATAATACTAATATAATTATTATGGATAAATACTCTTAATACTAATACAATTGTTATGGATAAATAGTCCTAATACTAATATAATTGTTATGGATAAATACTCCTAATACTAATATATACTTGTTATGGATAAATAGTCCTAATACTATTATGAAAGGAACTCAAACAAACAAATGTCAATAGCGTCGTCCTGCGCGGGCATATACTGAACGAGAGTTTTTTTATCATAGGTCTTCGAAAATTAGTAAAAGCTGGTTGATATACTTTACTTTCATCTTCCTCATTACCCAACTGTTTGTTAATTTTATTCAATTGTTCATTAATTTTCAGTAATTTACTTTTATTTCCCAGAACCTGTCTTAATATCTCTTCTCTATTTTCCTCATTTTCTTCCATTTCTTTAATAAATTTCCGCATTTGATTTTTGTTTCCTAATATTTGTCTCAATATCTCTTCTTTATTTTCATCATTCTCTTCTAAATGTTTAATAATTTTCCGCAATTTATTATTATTTCCAAGTAATTGTCTCAATATTTCCTTATTATTATCATTTTCATCCTCTTCTTCACTTTCCTGATCTTCACTTTCTTCACCCTCTTTCTGACCTTCACTTTCTTTATCCTCTTCCTCTTCTTCACTTCTTCATCCTCTACCTGTTCTTCACTTTCTTCATCCTTTTCCTGTTCTTCACTTTCTTCATCCTCTTCCTGTTCTTCACTTTCTTCATTCTCTTCCTGACCTTCACTTTCTTCGTCCTCTTCCTGATCTTCACCTGAAGTTCCTGATCTTCCTGCTCTTCCTGATCTGTCTTTAAAGACCTCAGGGGGGACACCATCTACTCCACTGGCACGATTGGTTTTAATGCTCTTTGCAGCCACCTTCACTTCAGCAAAGGCGATATCGCGAATGGGAATATCTGTGAGTACAGACTCAGACACTTTTATTTCTATAAAGTTATCAAGCAATACCCTGTCACTATTGAGGAGCTTTTCAAAGTGGGCCTTCCAACCATTGAGGCGATCGGCTGGTGATTGTGCCTTTACCTTGGTGGTTGGTTGGCTTTTCCACCCAGTCAGCAAGTTGATTGATTTCCATGCCTGGGATCAGCATCATTGATGGCATCAACCTGTTGGTTTATTAGCTCCTGTAGATTAACAGAGTACTGCCTGTTCAGGGACCTAGATGCAGCCTTAACTGCATTCTTGGCCGCTGTAGTCTGTTTGAGTCGGGACTCTTTCTGCGCCTTATAGAGGTCATTTCGACACTTCCGAATTTTGTGGTCAGTCCAGGGGGCTTTTTTCCTTATTCGAGGGTATACAGGAACTGTTTCTGCAGCTGCTAACTTAACTGCTTCTGTGAAGGCTGTATGTATAGCCCTCGCAGTGATCTGCCGCCTCAGAGACAAGAGATTCATACCTGTTGCTCAGCTGCAGTATGACGCTGGATCTCACACTGAGCTGTTGCAAAAAATAGGACCAGTCCTGGAGAAGGGTCGAATTGTAAATGTATTACAGTCTTGTATAGAGCTCCTCTGTATTTCCTACGAAACATAATATGGTCTATCTGGGACTTGTGACCACTGGGTCCACTGTGAATCCATAGCTTTCCAGTTCGCTTCTTGAACTGGGTTCCAGCCGAAAACAATCCATTTCCAGAGATGTAATCTTGAAGATGACGGAATTTCGGTTAACTTATAGACCCAGGGCGATATATGTGATTGATGCAGACTTATTAAAGTCTCCCAGGAATGTTAAGAATGCATGCTGATCCACTCTATCAGAAATTTTCCACCTCCTCTACAGGGGCAACACTAGTTGGAGATTAGCACACAATCAGGACCACCTTAGGAAACTTCTTAGCCAGTCTTCCAGAACATGATGATAAGTGGCAACGGATGATGCGTTTAGAGATTTGGTCTATTTTGTCCAATGCTGCATGTGCAGTTGGATTCATCAATAGACCAATTCCACCGGTTGGGTTAATTCTTAGCCCGCGAGTATTCTTAGTCCGCGAGTATTCTTAGCCCGCGAGTATTCTTAGTCCGCGAGTTAGTAAAGGAGCAGGTTATTAAAGGAGCAGGTTTCAGAGGCGTATTGGGGGAACCAAAACAATAAACGTTATTGTTTTGCGGGCTAAGAATACCCACAGGCTAAGAATACTCGCGGGCTAAGAATTCCTGAGACACTTCCACCAATACCGTTACAATTAATTAACATTACGTGTGAGACAGGCAGCCGGTCAGGAGATAACTGACCCCTGTGAGGCCAATTGTGTCCGGTAATTCCACTGGCCTCTAGTAGCCGGACCTCCACGATCTCCACTTTACTAATGTGATCCATTGTGGGGGTTGGGGGTGCTTTTTGCCGAGTCAGAAATGAAAGCTAGTATTGTGCGCAATAATAAAATTCGAGAAGATTTTTTAATTTTTAATTTGTTCATCTGATATAACATTTTTTACGAAAAAAAGTGCTTTTTTGAAAATTTGAAGATTATTTTGAAAAATAGCGGTATAAACGAAGGTAGGTAGCAAGACTGCAGCTTGTATGTACTACAACAACTAACTACAGTCACTATGATGGTACCCCCCCACCCCTCCTTCCTTTAAGGCCACCTGTTTGTCAATACATTGGAAAATTAAACTTATAAACCGTGGAGTGGAGTGACTTGGACAGGTCTTCGGTGGTTCCATATCATTTTAAGCCCCTTAAATTATTTTTATACCTTTCAGCCTTCACAACATAAACATTTTAAAAATTTGATAAATTAATACAATTTGTACAATGTTGTTAGATTGTGAATGATGAAGAGTTTTTAATACAGTATCGAGTGTTTACAATTTATTCTACATTATGGATTAATCATCAATTGTTTATTTATCAAAAACATGAACAATATAATAAGGCATAGTATTTATTCCGGCAGTCTTGTCTACAAATAAATCTATTCAGCAGCAGGAGAATCCACAGCTCATCAAAATTGAAAATAAACTGCGAAGAAACATCTTTATTACACATTAGTTGCTATATCTCGGTAACTAGAAGGTCGCAAACAAATTGTAACAAAATTTTAAGTATATCAAAAAATTACCGATATATTATTTAAGGTAACTGATACAAAAAAATATACATATATATATATATATAAAATTATAAAAAAATACTTCAGGGAGATGTAATCATTTCCACTAATGTTAGCGAAAATTTTTCACACAGTAAAATTGGGATTTTAGGTGTAATTTATTTATATGTTTTAGTTTAAAAACTTCCGAAACATCCCTGAAACATCCGACTTCCTGAAGGAGATCGGGACAAGACTGGGTGACTCTGTCACCCAGGAACCCCGATCACACCGCTTCCTCCTGCAAAGGCTTGCAATCGCCATCCTGGTCGGCAATGCGGCCTCCATTATAGGGACCGTGGACCCCTCACTCACTAACAACGAGGGACTCTACGGGGTGGTCCATGGCCTCTGTTTTTTGAGCTCTATCCCAAGCAAAACCCCTTTAGAACAATGTGGATAGCTAGTAAATTATTCTAGAACATATAACAATTATAACATCCCTAGGGGTGTTATGAAGATAAATCAAGATGTATCTTTACTCCACAAGTAATATAACTGGTAAGATAACAAAAAACCTGATATAATATAGGTGTATCGAAGTGCTAAAACTGGATCTAGGGCACTTCCCCCCCGGACACTTACCCCCCCCCCCCCCGGACACTTCCCCCCCGCCCAAGTAGGACACTTCCCCCCCGGACACTTGCACCCCGGACACTTCCCCCCAGTTAAAGTGTTGAAATTAATCTGGGTGCATCAAAGCAATAAACAAAAGTTAAAGATGGTTACAGGACAAGTTGTATCTAGACAAGTTTTTTCAAAATTATAAAAGAAACATTTTTATAGTCAAATTTTGTTTGTTTTTCTTTTAATTCCTTTAATTCTTTTAATTTCTTTTAATTGGGGACTGCCGCCCCCAAACCCCCGCTTCTTTTGTTGGGGGCTGCCGCCCCCAAACCCCCGCTTCCGCTTCTTTTATTGGGGGTTATCGCCCCAGACCCCGGCATTTCCCTGAGTGCCCGTGGTGAAAGACTTGAGACCACTTTGAAATAATTAATTCATGTTTGTATCATCAGATAATAAATTGACTAAGCCTAAAGTAGGAGCTGTATTGAATGTTAACCAATTTAATATATAAATTACTACAATATTATATAATTCAACAAAATCCTATTAAAAATATTGCAAGTAACCAGGAAATTTAATATGTAGTGTGTATAATATCTATATAGTATGTATAGTAGTAATATATATATCAATATGTAATGCTGAACACAGAATACAGGTCGATGCATGTCGATTTTACCCTGGAGAGGTATAATTTTGATTGCAACAATAATATTCATCCCCATCTGCTACAATTTGAAGAAGACTATTACATAATAATACCTATAATTAAAACAATTAATTATTATAATTCTATAGTTAATAAAAACAGTATATCATTCCGGGGATGGAATTTATAGGTCATCTAATATAATTAATTGTTTAAAGATTAGCAAACAATACGATGTAATTGCATTGATAAAACCCATAAATAAAACTTGGATATAAAATGTAAAATCGGGATGCAAAAGATCACTTTCTGAGCTACGAAAGGAAAATTGGATACAACTTATCTGGATACAAGCGGTCCGTTTACCTTACAAAATGAAAAATACGAATGTGCGAAGTTAAGAACAGTCGGGGGGGGGGGGGGAAGTGTCCGCGGGGGGGAAGTGTCTGGGGGGGAAGTGTCCGGGGGGGAAGTGTCCTACTTGAGCGGGGGGGAACTGTCCGAGGGGGAAGTGTCCGGGGGGGAAGTGTCCGAACACCGCCAAAACTGTATAATATGTAGCACTAGTTATGGTTGTGGGGTGAGCAATGCAGTAATTCAAATTAAACTTTGGCCTACAGTAGGCCTTTATCATTCATAGTTTTGCCGTAAAATATATCCAATCCACAGCATTTTAATATTTCTTCCAATGGAATTTAACTGACAAATTGTACAACTTATTAACACAGTAATTTGCATACGAACCCAGCCATTAACATTGTGTGTGCGCATATAATTTCCACCAATGATATTTCTTTATTCAAGACAAATATATCATTATAAAACGTACTGAATAAGTAGTAGGGTATTACAAGTAAATTATATTTCAATAAAATTTCCTAGTAAATCCAAACATTAGGTTGTTATTTATGAATTAGCAAATGCATATATAGGGCTATACAGACTACTGTTATGGGTGGTTCCATAAATATTAGCTCATCAATGATCACCCCACACGTCCCTGGAATAACAAAACTGAATAGCTTATTTATGAATCACCAGTTTGTGAATCTAACCAAAACAATAAACGAATCTGTGCAGGTTATAAGAACCGCAAAAATATACACACAATTCAATAATAGGGATATGCGCCAACCCCAACACTTTTGATTTTTTAGAGCAACAGTTAAAACAATAAAAACTTAATTGTAAACATACTAGAATATAAAATTGCGAATAATTTTGGGCCACCAGCTATGTTACAGTAAATTAAATATAGCCTATAGTCTATAGATGTAGTCTATAGTAATTACAGTCTCAAATCACAACAAATAAAATCATCCCAGAATATAACATTGACATAATGTGGGGTGAGGCTCTCCCTACATATATTAAGAGATAGCTACATTTATACAGTAATCAAAATGAGTATCTAATATATATAAATATCGATTGTCTGTCAGTCAGTCAGTCTGTCTGTGTGTTTGTCATCGGCTATACAATCGAACCCATCTCGATGAAATCTCGCTTGCTATAGCTCGTTAGAAAGGTCTCGCCCTAACTCGTTGCAACGTAATACTCAGAGTCGTCTGAAGTTCGCCCGTCTGCCGCTAGAGGGCGATTTTCGTGATTTTCGGGCGAAATTTATCGAATTATTTCGGTTCTTCTATCGGTAATTAATGATTTAGAGGGCTAACATTTATCCCACCTGGTATAAAATTAACATGGGTAGATTCGCCGTGTCCCATTCTCACAAAGTATTTATTTTATTCGAGTGTTTAATATAAATATGTATGATTATTTATTGATTAAAAAACAAATAGTGTATAAATATGTCATATTCGCCAAGCACGATCGAATTGGCCTATTGTTATTGAATAGGGAAGGATTGTTTTCTGTAGCAACCTTAAGGTAATTATTGAACTCGCAGCTAGCTGGCTGGGCACAGATAAGGAGCAAGCAGGCTGGAGTGTTGATTGGGGTGGGTTTGGGTTGTAGTAATTCTGCTTTCTCAATCATTGGCTGCATGGAAGGAGAGGTTTATAACATTTTTGTTTTACTGTTATGAATATTAAAAGTAAAAATAATTATTTCTATAGGCCTATACTTACTGTATTATTATGTTATCTAATATTATACATCTAATCTCGATGAAATCTCGCTTACTATAGCTCGTTAGATAGGTCTCGCCCTAACTCGTTGCAACGTAATACTCAGAGCCGTCTGAAGTTCCCCCGTCTGCCGCTAGAGGGCGAATTATCCGATAGTGAAAACCTGATCTTATTGGGTTGTTTTTAATGCTTTTGAGCTGAAACTTGGTAGCTATATACTGCAGCATAGGCTGTATATTTCCGGAGTCACTGGGTGGTCTACAGTTCCCCAGTCTACCGTTAGAGTGCTAAATGTCTGAGAGATAACATCTTCTCCAACTTTATTATTTACAATCCGTTTTGACTGAAACTTGGTAGGCATCTACTACAGCATAGGCTGAATCTTTACTGAGTCGCAGAGTCGTCTACAATTTCCCAGTCTACCGCTAGAGGGCGAAATGTCTGCAAGTTAACATCTTCTCCAACTTTGTTATTTATAATCCATTTAGACTGAACTTGGTAGGCATCTACTACAGCATAGGCTATATCTTTACTGAGTCGCGCAGAGTTGTCTACAGTACCCGCGTCTGCCGCTAGAGGGCGAAATGTATGAAAGTTAACATCTTCTCCAACTTTGTTATTTACAATCCGTTTAGACTGAAACTTGGTAGGCATCTACTACAGCAAAGGCTGTATCTTTACTGAGTCGCAGAGTCGTCTACAATTCCCCAGTCTACCGCTAGAGGGCGAAATGTCTGAGAGTTAACATCTTCTCCAACTTTGTTATTTACAATCCGTTTAGACTGAAACTTGGTAGGCATCTACTACAGCAAAGGCTGTATCTTTACTGAGTCACAGAGTCGTCTACAATTCCCCAGTCTACCGCTAGAGGGCTAAATGTCTGAGAGTTAACATCTTCTCCAACTTTGTTATTTACAATCCGTTTAGACTGAAACTTGGTAGGCATCTACTACAGCAAAGGCTGTATCTTTACTGAGTCGCAGAGTCGTCTACAATTCCCCAGTCTACCGCTAGAGGGCGAAATGTCTGAAAGTTAACATCTCCTCCAACTTTGTTATTTACAATCCTTTTAGACTGAAACTTGGTAGGCATCTACTATAGCATAGGCTATATCTTTGCGGAGTAGTAGAGTCATCTACAGTTCCACAGTCAGCCGCTAGAGGGCGAATTGTCTGATGGTGAAAACCTCCTCCCATTTGGTTCTTTTTAATCATTTTGAGCTGAAACTTGGTTGGTATCTACTACATCATAGGCTGTATCTTTACGGGGTTGCAGAATCCTATTCACTTCCCCAGTCTACCGCTAGAGGGTGAAATGTCTGAAAGTTAACATCTTCTTCAACTTTGTTATTTACTAACGGTTTAGACTGAAACTTGGTAGGCTTCTACTGCAGCATAGGCTGTACCTTTACGGAGTCACAGAGTTCTATACAGTCCGTATCTGCCGCTAGAGGGCGAAATATCTGATAGTGAACACCTCATCCCATTTGGTTCTTTTTAATCCTATTGAGCTGGAACTTGGCAGGAATCTACTACAGCATATTCTGTATCTTTACGGAGTCCCAGAGTCGTCTACAGTTCTTCAGTCTACCGCTAGAGGGTGAAATGTCTGAATGTGAACATCTACACCAATTTTGTTATTTACAATCTGTTTAAGCTGAAACTTGAAAGGCAGGGATTTTACTTCACCATAAACCCCATCTTTACCAAACTGCAGCGCCGTCTACATTTCACCAGTCCGCAGGTAGAGGGTGGATCTGAAAGTGATCATTTTCTGGAAATTTTGTTATTTACAATCTGCCTAAAGTTGAAACTTGACAGTTATATCTTATGGGGGTGGTGTTTTATTTAATGATGGTGTCTGTTCCGTATGCAGTTCTCAAATCTCCCACACATATTCATATATCATCTGCACGTGCACTAGAAAGCTGTGGCCCGAAGGGCCACAGGCTTTCTAGTAATTATATAAATATACAATGTCCGGACAATTGGGACCCAGAAAATTTATCAAACTGTCGCAATTGTCCGGACACCCCCCTCATTTCTTCATAGACAAAGCATGATTGTGGTTGCTATGGAGATATTATTTTTACTTGAGTACTCAAATATCACATTTTCTACTTAAATACTCAAAAGTTACTTTAATCTTTTTAATAACAAGAATCAAATTCCTATTTCGTAACACAATGTTGATTGGTGTACTAATAGCTACCATTGTTATAAGTGGATTGTGTTTGAATGTGGAATCAGGTGGGTTTACCGATTAATATTACTATTTTTGTACAAGACTTTGGGTCAATTCGGTAAAAAAAAAAGCCCAAAGGTATATATAGTTAAAATATAAATAAATCCTTAAAATAAATGATTTCTTAATTGAGACTTCAATATTTTAGACAATATATATGTAAATTATCGAATAGAACACTCTGGAACACTGCCATCAGTTATATCATTCAGAAACAAAACATAATCTCCAGAACATTGGTGGAAATGTAACGGACAAAAATAATAACAACAAGCGCGACATCGCGCAAAGGTCCGCGTCTACTAACGCATGAACTGTCTCCTTGATTGGCTTACTACCAATCTTACAACACCATCATCATTCTTCTTCTTTAATCAATTAAATTGATATATATAGTAAAAATAAATATACATTAAAATAGATAACAGTCCAATGAAAATAACCGAGAGAACTATATGGACAGAATGTTAAAATATTAAATATAAAGATAAGTAGTTGTCGTATCAGTCTATTACAGTCCTGTTCTGAATAACCCGAAAAATTCCAGAATCATCTGGTGTTTTGTTGCAAAATTAATGTCTGTAAGACTATAGCAGTTGGAGATGAAGCATGCAACCGCTTTCGTTTCGGGCGATAATGTTGGTCTTCTTATCGGTTGTTAACCCCTTCGGCCCGTTGATGCAACACTTGTTTCATGCCTAGAGCACGGGGACGCAAATGTGCGTCATGTATTTCCTTGTGTTGTACTGGGCTACTATCATACTCAGGTCGATGGTAGGTGTTTTACTATCATTCCCCAGTCGTTCGAAGGCTCAATTCTGACTGCCTGAAGGCCTGAGTACATGATAGGCCTACATCATTACTGTGTAGAACGCATAGACTGGTACTGTATTGGACCTACTTACTACCTTACACCGAGGTCTCCTTTCTTATGCCCCGTTCACATCCAATGGTGCGTGAGCGGTAAAGTAGTCTGGCGGCATTGGAGCGGTAAGTTAGCGGTACACTACCCGGAGCCCGTTCACACACAACGGTACCATTGCAGTAACTGATTGTCTTTCTGTTGACTGTGAATTCAACAGGAAATTATATTAATTGTTTTAATATTGTTTAAATGGGCTGCGGTAAACCACGCGGTTTAGCGCACAACTACCTGTTGGGTCGTTCACAGTCAGCGGTGTACCACTGGCCCTGTGGTACACCGCGCGGTCTAGGCCTTTAGGGAGAGGCTTTAGTTCACCTTTGGTCCAAATTGGTGGTGGCATTTCCCCTTTCAGCATCCAGTTGCAAACATCCAATAATGGTCTGTTTAGCTGTCTTCCATACCTCTGCAGGGATTTCATCTAATCTACTTGCTTTATGATTGAACATGCTTTTAATGCTTCTTTGGATTTCGGCGGATGTGAAGTCCCCTGTTTCTATAGGTAGTGTCTTGTCATATATTTTCCTTGTAGGGTTGACCTCGATGTTTGGCTGCCCAAGCAAGTTGCTGAAGTGATCTTTCCATCTCCTAACACGTTCTTCAGGACTATCAGCTTTGAGGCGCCCCTTAGCAAAACTTTTTCGACCAGATACCTCATTTACAGTTTGCCAGGTAAGTCTTAAGAAACTTGGAAACTTAAGGTCCGATTATTTAGAGCAGCAGTAGTTCCAGTACTCCTCTATGGGAGTCCATGCTGGGCTCTAACTGCTGAGGACACCAAGTCCTGGATTGCACATTCACAAGAATGCTACGCCGGGTTCATTGTGTCAAGTACAATGCACACATCTCCAACCAGACACTATATAACATTGGAGGTGTCTCATTGGTTCCCCCCAGTTTGACATTAGAACAAAATCGCCTCCGCTTTGCAGGACATTGCTTTCGCCGTGAGGATCAGCCAGTGCATAATCTTTTACTTTGGCAGCCTCATGGAGTGAATAAGCATGGTGGACAGCCCATGACTTTCTTGAGACGCATCTTAAAGGGCACTGGCCTTGAAGATGCGGATGATCTAGCAAATGTCATGGGTGATAGGGAGTTGTGGCGGCGCAATTTTGTTGACAAGCCGGCACAGCATTCTAAAAAATGCAGCAGCAATGCAGCATGCCGATCCTAGTAGTAGTAATAGGTAAGTCTTGATTGTTGCTATATGTGAGCAGTTGTAATTTCTTCAATCTTGTCCTGTATGTACTTATCCTGACTGATGTTGTAATTTAAGATCTCCCTTGGCTTTCTCAACCTTGTTGATGGTTTCGGTTGGTCGATTTTTACTTTGTAGGCTATCTTCAGATCTTCTCTCTTTCAAGTAACCTTAGAGTCTTGCCATGGCACATAATGTTTTCATTTGGGTTTCTGGGGAATATGCCTTTTGGCTGATTCCTTGTGGGCTGTTATTATATTCTGGTATATTGAATCGGTGGATTGGTCTTCATCCATTGACTGAAGTACTTCAAAGCGTTTTTGAACTTCTGCTGTGTAAGCATCCTTTACTGCATTGTCAGTTCTGAGTTTCTCCCAGTCATAGTTGATTCGCTTGCTTGTCCTGGGTTCTGCAGTCATAATTCTGTGGTCCGAACCAATTAGGTTGAACGAGATGTATGCCTCGCAGTTAATCATGCTGTTTTCCACTTTTTGTTTATAAGGATGTAATCCAGCTGTGCTTTGGATCCATTAGGGTATTGAAAGGGCCGTAGCTTCCCCTTACTCATTTCGAATGTGGTGTTTGTTGGTATCAATTCACATTCTTCCATTAGGTCTAAGAGTAGGCACCTATTTCTGTTCGAACTGGTGTTATAGGTGTAACTCTTAGTCTTCTGGGCCAATTTGATGATTCAGATCACCAGCAATGACTTTGGCGTTGTATTTCGGAATGTCCTTTATAACTCCAGTCAGATCTTCATAAAACTTGACTGCTTGTTCTGGCTCTGAGGCATTGGTTGGAATGTAACAACATATTACTGCTGTCTTGGGATTCCCATCAAATGTTGCAATCATGACCCTGGAATTTATAGATTCGATGTTGTTTAGGGTCTGAAGTGAAAATGGGCTTAGCAGAATTCCTACTCCACCAATTGATGCATTGGCCGAATTTCTTTCTGCTGAGCTTATTACTAAAGTCCATCTATTTTCAATGCCTTGTACTTCATGGCATTGTCTTCATGACAAATCCGATGTTCTTGGATACAGATGATGTCGATGTTATATTCCATTGCCAGAGCAACCATGTCACCCTGTTTGGTATGTGCTTTCAGTGTGCGTGCGTTCCTTGTGGCAATCTTTAGTATCATTTTACATTTCAACAGGTTGCTTCTTCTTTCTTCTCTGTCTTCTGTTCCAGTACCCGATTTTTCGACCATAGCCTGGTGTACCACTGGGGGACGTGGTCCTTGTTGACCTGGGCGACGACCGAGCTGGTATCTGGAGGGTTATCATACTCTTATCTTTCAATTGTAGGAGTAAACCATTTGAGGTCGCAACTCCTACAAGCGTCTTCGCAGTAGGTCGCCATTGGTTGATTACCTTCCGCCGACCTTGTCTGCATGGCTAGCCATTGCTAGATTACCTTCCGCCTATCCATTGTCTACAGCCCTGCTGCCTACTATAGGGGCCGTAGCCCTCAATGACTGATTTAGTTGATGGGGTTTACCAACCACTCTTGATCAACTAATTAATGAATAGGCTACTGGTACTGATCGGGCTGCCCTACTGCTGTTGCCGGCTGCAACAGGTAGTTCCACATTACTGCCATAGTGGTAGCAGGATCTGGGGACCCTGACCTAACATTCAACTGACGGGCAACAATGCAATGCCTCTTTAATCATACTATTACGTAGATATACATACTTAAACAAAATGTTCTAGAATAATAGTGTCTTATTTAATAGAATAAAATAGCCTTACGCAGATGCAAAACCATGCAACTTTCGGATGCCCATATCTCAGCTATTATTCGATGAAATTCAGATTGTGTTACATATTTGGAATTGTTGCATGGCAAGCTTTCTAACAGTACCAACAAATTCGCTGTAAGGTTGAAGAATAACTGCGGTGTAACTGGTGCAATATAGTTGGAGAGACCTTTTTTTTAAACGCTTGTAGCTAAAAAATGAGAGCAAAAATCAAAATTCTGACTCACCCAGTCAGGAGGAGTTACGTGAAACTATCCCTATTTCAAATTTCATAAATATATCTTTAAGATTTGTAGAAATATTTTTGGGGGGAGGGGTGGGGGGAGCATGTGCCAGAATAACCACAACATATTTCAGGAGTTGGTGTATAGTATGCGATGCGGTTAATTAACCTGCTGCATCCTGCATGTTGTAGATGCATGTTGCATCGGATCGCCAGTTTTGCAGTGTCTGCACTTCCAGCAAATACATTAATAATGAAATCGTGTAACAATTGTTTGTAAATAGTTTCAATGATTCAATGGGGGGTGGGGGGGGGGTGTTAACTTCAGTTTGTATTAACTGTCATAGACGATGAGGTTGACACACCGTGGCACAAGCTGCACATCATTGGTGTTTTGTTAGCAGTCACTAGTGGATGGGATGATGTCATTCGCGTTTATTGGCAATTGAGTCACACTTTACATCAAAAAATTAACGGTATCCAAATTGCAGGAAATGTGTATTGGTGAGTTTATATTTGACCTTGTAGAAAAAAAAACAGTTATGTAAAGTGTATTGATGATTTATCGCATAATTGTCCTAATGATTAGTATTTTTCAAAATGATTCAAAATTATTATACTATTCACTACCATTACAACGCAAGCATATTTCAGAACCAACGCTTCAGCAAAACATTCAAAACATTATTGTTTATCAACAGGCCTTCCTGCTAAAATAAATGCGAAATTTCCAACAGTTATGTCACAAAGATTAGATATTCTGGAACAGAAAGGATTCCTCACAAACCTCTACACATATTCGAATATTGGGAATAATTATTCGAGTATTAACTCGCAGATTTACGCAATGTCTACTCAAATTACTTAAATTACTAAGAAAAACTACATTTGCAATAGGTTCGTGAAATTAGCCATTACCTTTATCTGAAAGCTTTAATAATGTTCGTGCATTTTCATCAGGTCAGTTCCGAAAAGAAAATCAGGAAGAATCAGAAAGGAATCCTTTCTGTTTCAGAATAACTAAACTGTACCATTATTTTGTGTAAGGATTTAAATTGGTCTATGAGGGTCTTCGCCGCCGGGTTATAAAAAAGTATTTTTTCATTTTTATCCAATACGTATTTCGGCCTCCCGGCCGTCTTCAGGGATTAATTATTAATGAAACATTATATCAAATAATTTACAATAGAAAATAAAATAGTAAAAAGCACATACAACGTAAGTAATTAAGCATAATAGTTAGTTCGGAGAAAAGGAATTGTCTATGTATTTTGTTTTTACAACCCGGCGACGAAGACCCTCATAGACCAACTTAATATTTAATTATTTCATAACGAATACGCCCCGAAAGATGTCATTCCGGTATATCCGGTGTTTAAACATTATTTTGTGTGGCTGACGAAATTATTATTAATATTAGTTATTATTAGTGACAAAAATAAAATAAAAAGTAGGAATATTATTGTAAATTTTTCAATGATATAGAGAAACAAAATTGTATTTGATGCCTATCAGAAACAGAAACACAAGTCCTAACCGAACATTAGAATCAATTTGCTTGAAACAACTGCTCCAAAGTATGTGTCTAACTTTAAGTATAAGCAGTCTACATGATGTGATGTCGTAATCAGTGCCTTAATGCTGTGTGCTAAATCAATTTCAGTACATATACAAACATCAGAAAACGAACTTTCTACCACTAATGGTTCCTTCCATTGGTCATATCGGAAACTAAAAATGGGAGAAGATTCAAACTTTCAAACTAATAATAACTTCAGCCAACAGACAGACGATGTGGTTGACTATGTTCTACTCATGTTCTTAGATCATAATGGCGATGGGATGATGGTAACACCACCACCACCTACTGTCTCCAGAAATGGAGGAAGTCCAGTCCATTGCCTAAACTGACCTAGACTTTGTTGATGACTTAATGATGGGGGGTTTGACTATTTCAGAAAAAAATCGATTTTTCAATTACAATCCACTCTAGTGCAGATTTTTATGAGGATGTCAAAACTTCAAACCGTTTGTTAATAGCTAATGTAGTTCAAAAGTTATGAGTGATAAAGTTAACCTTACTCTAAGTGTCTGTGAAAAGTGTCTGACTGGCATTGTGTTTCTGACGGTTTGTCTGTCAAAATGTAACAAAAGCATTCTTTCTAGGTAAAAGTTATACTATGGGGGTTTTCCTGGTCGCTGATTTCATTCCAAACGTCAGTTTTCACTTTTAACTAAAACTATTATGTCTCTGTGTCTGTCTATCAGTCTGTCGATCTGTCCGACGATCTGTCTGTAAAAAAATAAGGACATCATACCACCTATCCTAAACTTCTTTGTTGTGGGTTTTTTGGTCGCTGATTTCATTTCAGTCTGTCTGTCAAAATATAAGGAAAGCATTCCAACTAGATAAAAGTTTTGTTATGGGGGTAAACTGGTTGCTGATTTCATTTCCGATGTCAGTTTTCACTTTTAACAAAACCTACTATGTCTGTCTGTCTGTCCAGCGATCTGCCTGTCGAAGTAATAGGAATGCATACCAACTAGCTAAAAACTTTGTAATGGGGGTTTTCATGGTTGGTGATTTCATTTCCGATGTCAGTTTTCATGTTTGTTGTCATCCACATTGTCTGTTTGTCTGTTCAGCTGCCGGTTATATTTTGATGGACAGACGGACAGGAATGACAGACAGACATCACTCTGTCAAATGAGTAAACGGACTTTAGAAATGATACTACCAACCCGGAAAACCCTTGCAATAAAATTTTCAGTGGGGTTGTGTGCATTCTAACAATTCATAGGACAGAAATACCCTTAGTATAAACTTTAAATGCATTTTCTGATGAATGCAAATTTTAAATTTAAATATGCAAAGGCTTTTCTAAAAATTAACTAATTCTTGTGAAATTTGGCATGAATGATTATTGAATCGCATGATCATCAGCTCAAAGGATGGTATGCTTGAACATGTGGTTAATAATTGTTCCGCTACTAAAAATTTTCTCGTGAGTTTAATCGCTTATCTCGCGAGTTTAATCATTTATCTCGCGAGTTTAATCATTTATCTCGCGAGAATAATAATTTTCTCGCGAGTTTAATATGTTTCTCGCGTATTTAATAATTTATCTCATGAATAAATTCATAAGAACATCAAGATGAATTAAAATGTCGAATAAAAATACTGAAAGTGTGTGCCATATTGATCAAGGCTCTAAAGCCCAAGTAGTGGTTCAATATGATTTAATGATAATTGTAATTTTAGTAGTGCGTTAAAGAATTGGCGGAAATTACGAAATTATGACTCTTATGCCTTACTGTCTGACAAACGTTTCGAATTCCTCAGTACAGCATACAAGCTGAAACTCTACCACTAAATCAAAGTCGTTCTGGAAAATAATTAAGAATTTCGTGATTCTTATATAAACGCACATGAATCTAGTTTTTGTAACACAGGTACTCCAATACACCGACCCAACGATAATTTTAGCGCTAATGATAGGAAATCAATATTGTAATATTGAAATCAATGTACCTACGCTTGTTATAGAGAGGGACGCTGATTTATTGTAGCTACGGTTGTTATAGAGAGGGAAGCTAATTTATTGTACCTACGTTTGTTATAGAGAGGGACGCTAATTTATTGTACCTACGGTTGTTATAGAGAGGGACGCTAATTTATTGTACCTACGGTTGTTATAGAGAGGGAAGCTAATTTATTGTACCTACGTTTGTTATAGAAAGGGACGCTAATTTATTGTACCTACGTTTGTTATAGAGAGGGACGCTAATTTATTGTACCTATGTTTGTTATAGAAAGGGACGCTAATTTATTGTACCTATGTTTGTTATAGAAAGGGACGCTAATTTATTGTACCTACGTTTGTTATAGAAAGGGACGCTAATTTATTGTACCTACGTTTGTTATAGAGAGGGACGCTAATTTATTGTACCTATGTTTGTTATAGAAAGGGACGCTAATTTATTGTACCTACGTTTGTTATAGAAAGGGACGCTAATTTATTGTACCTACGGTTGTTATAGAGAGGGACGCTAATTTATTGTACCTACGTTTGTTATAGAAAGGGACGCTAATTTATTGTACCTACGTTTGTTATAGAAAGGGACGCTAATTTATTGTACCTACGTTTGTTATAGAAAGGGACGCTAATTTATTGTACCTACGGTTGTTATAGAGAGGGACGCTAATTTATTGTACCTACGGTTGTTATAGAGAGGGACGCTAATTTATTGTACCTACGTTTGTTATAGAAAGGGAGCTAATTTATTGTACCTACGTTTGTTATAGAAAGGGACGCTAATTTATTGTACCTACGTTTGTTATAGAAAGGGACGCTAATTTATTGTACCTACGGTTGTTATAGAAAGGGACGCTAATTTATTATACCTACGTTTGTTATAGAGAGGGACGCTAATTTATAGTACCTATGGTTGTTATAGAAAGGGACGCTAATTTATTGTACCTACGTTTGTTATAGAAAGGGACGCTAATTTATTGTACCTACGGTTGTTATAGAAAGGGACGCTAATTTATTGTACCTACGTTTGTTATAGAAAGGGACGCTAATTTATTGTACCTACGTTTGTTATAGAAAGGGACGCTAATTTATTGTACCTACGTTTGTTATAGAAAGGGACGCTAATTTATTGTACCTACGGTTGTTATAGAAAGGGACGCTAATTTATTGTACCTACGTTTGTTATAGAAAGGGACGCTAATTTATTGTACCTACGGTTGTTATAGAGAGGGACACTAATTTATTGTACCTACGGTTGTTATAGAGAGGGACACTAATTTATTGTACCTACGGTTGTTATAGAGAGGAACGCTAATTTATTGTACCTACGTTTGTTATAGAGAGGGACGCTAATTTATTGTACCTACGGTTGTTATAGAAAGGGACGCTAATTTATTGTACCTACGTTTGTTATAGAAAGGGACGCTAATTTATTGTACCTACGGTTGTTATAGAGAGGAACGCTAATTTATTGTACCTACGTTTGTTATAGAGAGGGACGCTAATTTATTGTACCTACGGTTGTTATAGAAAGGGACGCTAATTTATTGTACCTACGTTTGTTATAGAAAGGGACGCTAATTTGTTGTACCTACGGTTGTTATAGAGAGGGAAGCTAATTTATTGTACCTACGGTTGTTATAGAGAGGGACGCTAGTTTATTGTACCTACGGTTGTTATAGAGAGGGAAGCTACTTTATTGTACCTACGTTTGTTATAGAGAGGAACGCTAATTTATTGTACCTACGTTTGTTATAGAGAGGGGCGCTAATTTATTGTACCTACGGTTGTTATAGAAAGGGACGCTAATTTATTGTACCTACGTTTGTTATAGAAAGGGACGCTAATTTGTTGTACCTACGGTTGTTATAGAGAGGGAAGCTAATTTATTGTACCTACGTTTGTTATAGAGAGGAACGCTAATTTATTGTACCTACGTTTGTTATAGAGAGGAACGCTAATTTATTGTACCTACGTTTGTTATAGAGAGGGACGCTAATTTATTGTACCTATGGTTGTTATAGAAAGGGACGCTAATTTATTGTACCTACGTTTGTTATAGAAAGGGACGCTAATTTATTGTAGCTACGGTTGTTATAGAAAGGGACGCTAATTTATTGTACCTACGGTTGTTATAGAGAGGGACGCTAATTTATTGTACCTAAATTATAAATATTAATGACGAGTAAGGGTCTTGAGCCACGGCTAATATAAAATATTGTTAGTTTACCATATAGCTATTTCACGCTTCCCGCGCGTCTTCAGTGGTATATTATTTTAAACACAATATTAATATAATTTAACTAAAACAACCAATTCAAAACCTACAAAGATATATACAAAACCGATACCGTTATGGTACTGTATAGTGTACAGTAGTTATGACTATTTTAATAAAGATATTAGCTGTGTAAAGTGGCAGACCGGTAGAAGAAGTTGAGCATGGTTTGAAATTATATCGGAAATTCATAATGCACCAAAACTAACTCAAATCAAAATTTAAAATAAAGGTATTAAAATGTTAAAAACTTTTAAAAAATTAATAGTAAATAAAAACTAAACCAATGGTGTACCCTATCCTGCTATTAAGTAGAATATCTATAAAAACAAATAAAGGCTGATAAAATAATAAAACAACAGTGATATAGTGTATACGAATGACATGTGTATAAAAACCTCAGAAATAAAAGCAGTAATAAAATCTTTAAAATTAATTAAATAAAACTAACAGAATGATTGAGTAATACTAACTACGCCATAGGGTAAATATCCAGAGGGGCCAGCTATTCAAAAAGCAAATAGCAGCTGTATGACTGGAGGTGAAATTATCATTAAGGCGGGCATGTGGGACGAGCCACATAGTTAGCAAAACAATAAGATATAAAATAAAACCAAACTGATTAATACAAAATCCTAAGTAGAATATACAAAACAAAGTTCACATGTTTTAGTACAGACCAATACGGGGAACTACAGTGATAAGTGGGGGGCGATGCAAGTTAATCAGAACCGCTTCAAAATGAATCCTACGCTCGTGGTTAGTAAACCTTTTAGAACATGTAATATTGAGCGCACCGATCCCACAAATAACAAAGTGTTGCAGTAGCAAGACTTCAGGACTCGATAAATCGACTCCTAGCCCCTTGACAGCTGCTTCATTTATGGCACTACGGTGACCTCGGAGGCGCTCATGTAAACGCTGTTCTGTCTGGCCAAGATACCACAAGTGTGGATGCAGTTTACATTTGATAAAATATATCACATTAAATGATTTGCAGTTAAATCTCCCATGGATGGGGTCACCCCATGGTGTCCGGCGCTGGTCTAGAACGGCCGAGCAGCATTTGCAACGAGGCCCATTGCAAGAGTGATTACCAAGAGGCAGAGTTGGCTCGGACTTGGTGATCAACAGTTTACCTAACGATGGGAGGTTACGCGGGACCGTTTGGACACTAATACCTAGCGAACGCAAGTCAGCATTATATTTGCGGATAACGGGCGCTAGGACAGGCAGGAACTGTGGGGTCGTAGGGAGATATATAGAGGTGTATTTTGGCCCATTCGATGTAGTCTTCAAATTTTGGGGTGCTGATGGACCATCCCCCTCTGTTGGTAAAGACGGCTGCTGCGTGATCGGCACTGGACCAAGAGGTGTTGGGTTTGATGCATGGAGGGAGAGGAGGAAATCCAGCGGATAGCCTCGATTCTCACACAACTCGAGGTACTGGTGTTTATAACATGTGAACAAATGGTTTGAGTCAGTTAAACGGCGAATACGCAAAATTTCCGATTTCACCACTGCCCGTAACGTAGGTTTATGGTGGAAACTAGAGTACATAATAGGTAGTTTATTAGCCATTGGTTTTCTAAATAAACGAGTTCTAAGGGTGTAGGCATTAGCAGCTATCGTTAGATCGAGGTAGTCGACACTAGCATGGGAGTACTCCATTGTAAATTGGATGGCATCACTATTATATAAATTCCTGCACGCTGAATTGAATGCGGTCTTCATGAACTCGAAATACTGATCAGTTAGTCGCTCATCGTAAATTGCGAAACTATCATCCACCAGAGTACGAAAGAATGAAGGAGTCCGTAGCGAAATAGTTAACGCCCTCTTGAGTACTTTGTACGAACTGATTATAGAATAATCACTACTGTGGTGACCGCCCATAGGTGCTCCTGCGATTTGCAGGTAGTACATATTCTGGTAACAGAAAAAGTTGTGGTATAAAAGAAACCGTAAAATTGCTGCGAGTTGAGTTGGTGTAAAAATAGAACGTTCAGGTAACGTAGGATCCTCCGAAAGTGCATGCATGGTAGCCTCAATACCCAATTCATGAGGGATGGCGGTAAACATGTCGATTACATCAATAGTAACTAAAGTAAAATGGGAATTATTAGTTGTTGTAGGCATGGTTTGTTTGAGATCCAAAGAGCTTTTTAGATAGTTATCGGCAGTAGTAACTAAAGGGTGCAGGTAGTAGTGCATCATTTTGGATAAGGGTTTAAAAAATGCGTCCGTATTAGATATAATAGGTCTACCTTTTGGGATTAGGGCACCATTAGGGTGGGTTACCCATTCGTCACGTGGTTTATGGTCTTTAAGAGTTATAAAGATATGGCCGGTAGTGAAGGTATTAGGGAAGAGGTGATGGCGAAGCCGTTGGTTCCCAATAGCAAGGGAATCTAATAACGATCGGCATTCAACACGACATCGTGCAGTAGGGTCTTTGCGTAGTTTCTCATATGTTTTCTTATCACCCAAAATTCGAAGGATCTCATATTCCTTAGCAGATTTATCCAATAAAAAATAATATTAGCAGTTTTGTCACCTTTAAGGAATGCTAAATTCTTGTTATTTCGGAGCTGTTTGAGAGCCAACTGCTGTGCTGGGGTGATATTAGGGCGTACATCCTCATTAAGTTTATCTACATTGACCCTTCGCACTGCTCTGTGCAAGCCAGAAATAATATTCTCAACAGAAACGCTGTCTACAGATGACGCTACCCAACGGGGATGGCTAAAGTGAGGGGGATCAGGAGGTTTAACAGCAATAGGGGGTGACTGCGGGATGGCGTTAAGTCTAGAATTACTCTTACCTCGCAGATTGTAGTTAACTGAATCCTGTGCTGTTCTCGAACGGGTGCGCGAAGAAGGTGTGTCAGGAATGAGAACTCCAGCTCGGCGGTCAAGTTGCAAAGGAAAATCTGGGTGCAAACTGCACTCTACCCGGGGTCGGGTCCGTGGAGCCGGCTGTTGATTCGCTCTGTTGAGCTCTTGTATTACTTCAACAAGGGGTGTTGGTTCATAAGCATCTGTATTCGCGGCTGGGAATAGTTTTTTGCGGGCCGTTGTCGGTTGCGAACGAGTATGAGATAGTTGCGTGGCAGTACTAACCTTGGGAGTAGCAGAAGTGTTTGATGCTACAGGGATTTCGGTGGCACGATGCAGTTGGCCAGATGTTTGAGGGGGCGTTGCTGATTGTTCATCCATAGGTGGATTAACCAATTTTCGAAATCTAGTTCTAATTTTCGTTGCTGCTGAGGCTACATCAATCTTAGCCTCTAGAACATCAGAGGGTGCGGTACCATGGTATGGAATGAAAGTGAACCCCAATCCGAGCAAGTCTCTCTGGTCCTGGTTGAGGAGTATTTTAGAAAGGTTATTTACTGGTGCCTGCAGAATGGGAAATGGATTCGTAGATTGAGGGTGGGAGGGGTCCAAATCACGGAATCGTTGGTTGGACGCAACTCGTCCATTTGCTGTATCTAAATAGCGACTCATAACTTCCCCACAAGAAAGCATTAGGAATTGTTGCCCCATTGTTAAAAAAAAAGGTGCAAAGCTTTTACTCTATAGAGTGTTTCGGTAAATTGTTTACATCTATAATAAATCGTTGTCTACAATGGTTGGCCGACGCATTCGGTATTACATTGGAGTCGCAAGGTGGTTTCAGACCAGGCTATTCCATTGTAGACCAAATGCTAATCTTAAAATCCTTGATCGATCATTTTCTTTCGGGCAATAGCAATTAACTTTATTGTGCATTTATTGATCTGCGTAAAGCCGTTTATAGTGTAGATATAAGTGCATTATGGATTAAACTATTGGCGTTAGGGTTCAGTGGAAAATTTATCATTAATTTGAGTAATTAGACTGTGTAGAGCTCCGTAAAATCCTGTGTTCGATCAAATGGGCAATTATCTGCTCCTTACGATTGCATACTAGACGTTTTACGGAAAGGGAAAGGGAAAGGGACACCGTTATTCTTCAGCTTATTTATAAATCACCTCAAAGCTGAACTATAGTTGTGCTCACATAGGCGTACGAGACGGGGGGCAATTGCCCCCCGCCGGGGCGAAAGAACCCCCCCCCCCCCCCCCCCCCCCTCTGCCATATATTATAATTACTGTAAAACTGCACAACCACATTATGTATCTGCCAAATGTTTTTCTGGGAATTAGTCAAATTTAATGGCGCATCTTTTACAAAAACGGTGTCGCAGATGGATTTCTACTTTTTGATGTGGGTGCTACCTCAAAATTTGGTCCCCTGCAAAATCTTTTTGAATCATTTATCAAAATCTATATTTAGCAAAATCATTTATGAGTTTGTCTTTAGTGATATTTTGGGGTTTTTATTGATTATAAGTGGTGTGGAGCACTCTACTGTACTATACAAGTATGTAAGTGTAGTGGTACTTCATTTTTGGTGCACCAAAAATGGTGCGTGGCACTTCAAAATTTTGAAACATTCAAGTTCCGGAAAAGATTGATATCAACGCATTTTTATAGGTTTTCTGGGTCGCTGATTCGAATGAGATTACTCTAAAAACCAGCGTATCTTTCAGCATATTAATATTATTAACAAACAAATATCAGACCCACCCAGTGTCCATCAATGACTACCTCAAACTATTTAAAGTTCTTATCCGCAATAGTACATTGAAATGCAACCCCAGAGGAGCAAGACAATTAGCCTCATCAACCAACTAAACCAAGCTATGCAATGCAGTAGTCGAACATAACTCCATGCATGAGTGGATAAACCTACTTTTCTTTAAATATAGCCTTGGGACTCCCCCTCTCGGAGCATCCTCATCAACCACCATAGCACCAGGCAATGCTAAATGCTCTCATTGCTCTACACTATGGCCTACTTAAACATTTAAGTAGGCCATGTCTACGCCCATCCCAACTACCCGAAGATCATATAGGTGTAACTTCAATAGATGATGCCAAAGCCCCAATCATTGAGCTCTCTTACCTTGAAATCCATAAGTCAATTAAAGCCTTCCAAAG
Organism: Nemertoderma westbladi; assembly: GCA_032718475.1. Classification (NCBI taxonomy): domain Eukaryota; kingdom Metazoa; phylum Xenacoelomorpha; order Nemertodermatida; family Nemertodermatidae; genus Nemertoderma; species Nemertoderma westbladi. The sequence continues at coordinate 96,041 of JAUCBJ010007030.1, read as the reverse complement.
CAATCAGCTCCAAATCCTGAAAATCCTGACTCCAAAACCTGAAAGACCTCTGCTCTTTTTCCATTGGTGATGCAGCAACGAACTTTCAGGGAGGAGTCACCACAGTAACCAACTTGATGTTGAAATGTGAATGACGCAAAGCTATGTCCCTTCTCAGCTGTACAGTGTACAATACACCGGCTCACTGCGAAAACATGCTGAAAGCAAGCTTTGCTTTGCTAGCACCATGTCAACTCTGCTGTGGTGCAACCAGAGGGGCAAAAGCAGCATTACATAGCGGTATGCGATTTCTTCAGGAATCACAAGAAGCCAACATCATGGTAAAGGTGGCTTTCGCAAATAACTTCAACAGTGTCCACCTCAGTGACGTCCTCAATTCTATCCTAAACAACCTCCCACCCCTGTATAACCTAGCTTATTAGGCATATGAGCAACCATCACGCCTCCACTGGCCCGATTGGTCTTGATACTCTTTGCAGCAGTCTTGGTGTCAGCAAAGGAGATGTCACCAATGCGCAATGGGGATAGACTAATATCTGTGAGCATAGACTCAGATACACAATTTACCACAAAGATATCAGGCAATACTCAGAAGAAACTCATAAGCTCATAGTTTACATCTCAAAGTGCCACGTCTGAGCTGAGTGCCAGCTGTTATCAACATTGTTGATGGCATCAACCTGCTTATTGATAAGCTCCTTCAGATTACTGTCAGAGTACTGCCTGTTAAGAGATCTAGATGTAGCCTCAACTGCATCCTTGGCTGTCGCTGTCCTAGTGTACATGAGATGGTGGGACATATTCTGCGCCTTAGAGAGGTCATTTTACAATCTGTGATCAGCCCAGGTTGTCTTTTTCCTGTTTCAAATGTGTACATGAACTATTTCTGGAGCTGCTAACCTAACTGCCCCTGCGAGGGCAGTATATCCATGACAGTGATCTGCTTCCTCAGATGCAAAAGCCTCAAAACTATGCTCAGCTGTAGTGTGAAGCAGGATCTCAAACTGGGTAGATAATTGCGGATTCGTGGCTCCAGAATCAGCTACCCGTTTATCCGGGATTTTCTCCGAATTTCCGTAGTATAAGCGGCTCCTATTGGATCCGGACCTGATCTCCAACTGACAGTTCACCCAGATATCGTCCCGAGTGATCCTCCTCGTGGTATGTTTACTCAACACGATCCTCCTGTCCACCCAGGAAGCGCTCTCCAACTTAGCACTATTGCAACAGAGAAGACCATTCATGGTCATGACAAAGAAGATTTCTTAGCCAGGCTAGTATGGAGACTAAGACTTTCCTTGTCCATAATAAGAAGATGATCACTTGTGAAGGAGCGAAAGAGTAAATGCTGCACAGTCATGTACAGAGCCCTAGTATTTCTTATGAAACAAAATATGGTCTATCTGGGATTTGTACCCACAGGGTCCAGTTAGAGTCCACATCTTTCAAGGTCCACTTCTTGATCGGTTTCCCAGCCGAAAACAATCCATTTCCTTAAAATGGACTGAATTTTGGTTAACACTACCACTGTATACCCATGGAGATGTTGAGAAGCGATGGAGACTTGCATCCAGGAAAAATAAGAATGCATGCTGATCCACTCCATCAGTAGCTGCTTGTAGACTGTGGTAGAAATATAACTCCAGTAGCTGCTTGTACACTGTGGTAGAAATATTAACTAACTGAGTCAAGTCTAGCTAATGAGTTGACTCAGGTTCACCAATAATGGTTGGGTTGGTCGGAATGGTACATGAGAGTAGCCTCCTACTCCAGAATCCTTCTCCCTTCACAATCTGGCCTTGCTGGTGACTCAGAGTTTGGGCCAGAAAAGTCATCAGTAAAGGGACTCAGATAATTGTCATTCTATCTCCAGTAGGTGCAGGCCCGTTTCGTGCGGGGGGGGGGGGGGGGGGGCTTTGGGGGCACTGCCCCCAAAATCTTATTGATTATACTTTATACACTAAATTAACTTCCACTTTCTTCTCTTCCTCTTCCTCTTCCAATCCCAGTTATGGGTTTGCTCCCAGATTTGGCCTCTGCCGAATAGTAGCAAAATATATGGTCTGCTAGTTTGCACCTGTACCTGTCATGTGCATTTTTTTTTTTACCAAATTTAGCGTTGAATCAAGGCATGTGGCCGCAATATTCGCTTATTTATAATTATTTTTTGGTTATTATTTTTTGGTTACCACAACTGGTCTTCAGGAATTCCCGCGAGTATATGGGTCCTTTTAATCCAGAACCAAGGGTGTCCTAATTAAAGACCAGATTATTTCCTTAGTAAGTAGTAACATGCCCTATGTAGCCACAGGTGGCACCCGCTTAATGCTGTGTGGACGTAACAGGTTGCTATGTTGCACCGAGGACCAGATTCTTATACACCACCTTGCCGAGACACTCGTGTCAAGGCAGGGCAGTATAGTATGAATGAGAGAGTTCTCATGTGCGTGCTGGGGGGTATTTGCCGGTGGCTGCAGTTCGCAGTCCTCCGGCCAATTCCATCGCTGCCTTCACCAGGGTGTCCATCGCTCCTGGCGGGAGTTGTGGTTTGGAGATTGGGCTGGTCTGCACGGCGAGGGGCTGACAAACCAGTTATAGAAATCCTTATTGGGGCTGCTACCAGGCTATAGGTCAAACAGTTATTCTAACTAAACTACTACTGTAGTAATCCCAGAATCCTATAACTGTATAATATTCTGAATCATAAATTTGAATTTCCCGCCAACAACATATTTATAATTACTATTTTGTGCAATTGAATTTAATTGGACTAAAATCTTATTAATAAATATTAATAAATTTTAATGACAATGGCTATTCTTATTAAATTATTGATTTCCCCAATTCTAATACTTAATCATATTCATTGCAGTATGCCAAGAAGAACACACCGCTTATACAGCTTTCTCTGGGCAGGTTGTGTCCAAGAACCATCCGAATAACTACCCAAATAATTATTGCGGTTATTATGAGATAAAACTACCTCAAGGAAATGTCATACAGACTGATTTCACAGAATATAACACAGAAAATGGTCGGGACTTTGTATATGTGAGTTAAAATATCATTGTGGTTACATCGCGTTTCGGCAACTGTCACGATTTGGCAACAGTTTTGCGATTCGGCAAAAATTCACTATTTGGCAAAAAAAGTTGAATTTCTGCAAAAAGATACCTTTCGGCAAAAAATACTATAGCCACCAGGACAGGACATAACCCCACTGCACTGCCGTATGTATTGTCTGATTGTCGTACGCCCCCTTCCCGTCTGCAAACATACAGTATATACATTTATACGTACTTAATTTACCGGTCTCTGAGCAGATTTTATTTTAATTAAATTGCTTTTATATATGTTTTAATATATTAACGTGAAAAATGCGCATACGGTAAACCATCTATAATTTTTATTTAAACGTGGCAAGACCCTCACCTACTCCCATATTGTCTCTATGCTCGGAGTCCCCACAATCTTTTTTGTAAATCGGAATGACAATTGCATTTTGAGTCTTTTTGGGAAATACGATTGAGTTAGACAGCAGTTGAATATGTGTGTTAATATTATAGCGATTTTTGGGTTTAACAATTTTATTATTTTCATTGGAATATTTGATGGTCCACTAGGTTTATCTTCTTTTAGTTTTGATATTATTTGGTGTGTCAGTTCTCGTGTCACGTTATATGTGAATATAGTTTTAAGTTTCTTTCCAGATATCCGGCTTCTCCCTATACTTGAATGAGCTGGATTGCCATTGGTTATAAAATTACCTAAATCTATATAAACTTCATTGAATATTGTTGCAATAATTTTTTTGTCCGTGTATAACGCCCCTGTAACGTAGTGAATTAGTTGTTGTGAATTACTTTAGCCTTATTTGTGTATGGAGGGAGATTTGATTTGAGATTATTGTTCTTTAGTTGAATATAATGCGGAATGTAGGAATGTGAGAAAGACAGACTTTTAGATACCCTACTTCAGTACCGTACCTGTTATCTTAACATTGGCGCAGTGTGTAAATATAACAGTTTATAATGTCGCCGGGTAGTTTACCATATCTTAGTGTGGATTCCATATCATTTAACGCGTGGAAGAGACAATTAGACGCCTACTATGCTCGTAAAAATATTGATTCCAAGGATGGTGAAACTAAACTAACATGGCTTCCACAATTTGTATCCGAAGATTTGCTTATCACTATGGAGTACAAACTCGTTGATAAACGTTCCACTTTTGAAACTGTAATCGAAGCACTGGAAAAGGAATGGTATAAGTGCAAGAAACCGGTATCGCCCAGTGTTGATTTCTCGAAGTTTAAATTAGAGAAACCCTCTGAAGTCCAGAAAGGTTTAATTACATTGAAATTTTTAACGTACTATCTTTCGCTCGGCGACGACGCGGTTGTTCAGCGTTTAGTTGACAGCGTATCGACGAGTATTAAAGCCACAGTTTTCGCATGGAGGGCGACTAATCCGAAGGCAACTTCGCGCGATGTTGCCGAGTTCATCCAACAACTTCCGGATCCCGAGGAAACTTCCGTGTTTGCAGCAGGAATTACCGGTCGAAGGAACTTTTCAACCGATAGGAGTGAATCAAGAATGAAACTCAAATGTTCAACATGCAATAAAGTTGGGCATACTGTTGAACGCTGTTGGAAGGATTTAACTTGCTACACATGTGGGCAACGTGGGCATATTTCTCGATACTGTGTGAAGTCAAAAAACTTGTCGGGGCTGTCAGGGACGAACTAACGCAGTCCAGTAGTTCCCTGACAGCCAGTTCAGTTTCTGTTGAGTTTGTTAAAGGTGGTATGAGTAAACATAAAACTGCTTTAATTGACTCAGGTTCAGAAATTAGTTTAATTCCGAATGATGACCAATTGTTATCATTTGCAACAGAAACTCGCTGTGGAGATAGAACACTTAGGGCATTGGTTGGAAATCCATTTCAAATATTAGGATATGCAATGCTGGAATTTAAACTTGGTGGGAAAATTTGTAATCACTGGTTCGGTATTATTGATTCAAATCGTTTCGGTGTTATTATTGGCAGAGATATATTGTATAAATGTGGAGCAATTATCGACTTTGGGTTATCCCGAATTAGTTTACCTGCAGAAACTGCTTCAATTAAAAAGGAACTTTCGAAAGAAGACTTTTTATCTCAGTTCAGCCTACCGGCTCATTGGAATGAGAATGAAAGACGTAGACTTTCACAATTACTGTGGAAATACTCTGATGCCTTTAGTAATTCTCCAGAAGATATAGGATGTTATAAACATGCCGAACTTAATTTTGAGACTAGAGATCATACTCCGATATTTCAACGTGCTTATAGGCGGAGTGCAGTTGAGGAGAAAGAAATCATGGAACATGTCACAACAATGTTGGATATGAAAGTGATAGAGCCTAGTAAATCACCATGGGCTTTCCCAGCCCTGTTGGCTCCTAAGCCAGGAGGAAAAAAGAGATTTTGTGTGAACTATTCAAAACTTAATGAACTCATTGACCATGACCAATATCCTTTACCACGCATAGCGGATATAATCGACCAATTATCAGGTTGTCCGGTTGTTAGTACATTGGATTTACAATCAGCCTATTGGCAAATTAAGATCAATCCTGAAGTTCGCCCCAAAACTGCCTTTCAAGCAGGAAATGGATTTTACAAATTTACAAGAGCACCATATGGCATTCACCGCTGTCCTCCATTGTTTCAAAGAGAGATACGTCAAACTGTTAGAAAAACAGATGAATACCTACCAGAAAGTTCAAGGAAATTACCTGATCCATATTTAGACGATATTGTAGTTCCATCAACTAATGTTCCTGAACATATTGATATGCTGGAAAATATTTTCTCGAGATTAATCGAAGATGGATGGAAACTAAACCCAAGAAAATGTTCGTTTGGAAAACAATCAATAAAAATATTTGGATTTATATTTGAAAATGGCCTAATGAAGACGGATCCGGAGAAGATTCAGGGTATTCTGAATTATAACGAACCTAAAACACCAAAACAATTACAGACGTTCACTGGTATGTGCGGTTACTATTCACAATTTATTCATAATTATGCAACTATTGCGGCACCACTATATACAGCTCAAACTTTACCATCAAATAAGTTTAAATTTAATGATGAATGCAAATGAGGATTTTCCCATTTGAAAGCATGTTTAAAGGATGAACACATGGTATTGCGTTTGCCAGACTTTGAGGCCCCATTTGTCTTAGAAATAGATGCAAGTTCAGTGGGGATTGGAGCTGTATTATGTCAACCAATAATTGATGAAAGACCCATAGCGTATGCTTCTCATAAACTGACTCCAACAGAAAAAAGATACTCCACAACAGATAGGGAATTTTTGGCTTTGAAATGGGCCGTGCATAAATTTCATACGTACCTGCATGGAAGACCATTTAAAGTAATAACTGATCACAAGCCCTTAATAGCTTTTGTATTTAGGGGGAGTAATTGTTACAGTGACAGATATATATTTTCCCAATTTACACTGTTAATATCGGCTAAGAAAGCAGAATTGTTGAATTTTTTAAAGTCCCTGAAGTTTATCCACTTATTTTCTGATGTATTGGAGCTATGCTTGTTTGAGAGTTACAGTAGTACCGTGTGCTCATAATCTGAGTAGAAGAATGGGAAAACCTTACATTCTTGGACGAGATTGTGTTCTATGTTTTACCAGATCTAATAATGTTGCTGATTTTCTACTTACTGTAATCTCGTTGGTTCAGACTTATTATGGGTAGTTAAGCCTAGTGTGTCAAATGCAGATAATAATTCCTTTTGAGATTAGTGCATTTCTACTTAGAATAATATTATTAATATAGAGGTCACCATGGATCATATTAGCATTCGGTTCCAATAACAGAGCTGTTTCAATGTTGCGAAATTTTGTTGATAAGCGGCATAGCATTATTGCCTTCTTGGTTATTTATAATATAAATAGTGTACAGTAGTATAAATGAACGTGCTGCAATCACCTGCTTTGCGGCTTTATTACCAAATTCCATAAGTATAGTTTGCATACATATTTGTTGTAAAGTAGGCCTACATTGCAGTGCTTTATTTTCACCCACTCACTTCAGTGTGATTGCTCCTAACAAACTCTAAAGTGCTTCTTTTGAAATAACAGTTTATACTCAGAATTCACGCCTATTAATTCCTAAAGAGCAAATTACACCCAAATTACTTTTGTTAATAAAAAATTGTTGAATTCAACCGAATTATTATAGTAATATGAACTTACAGTAATATAGCCAAATTAGTAGTACTGTTGCCGAAACGCGACGACACCATCCTGCCCCCACCCTGAGTTATCCATTTAATATAATAGCTCGAAAGTACTACTACGACAACGATTACTCCAAGTTCCTAAATTGGCCCACAATTGCCGTACACTCACTAACTAAAAAATCATTCAGCTGGCATGCTATCCGCAGTAAACTGTTAGCACATTGTTAGCTACCCTCCAGTACCAGTAGGTATTAAAATGTTTGACACAGTTGTTTATCTTCTGATATAATGAATAATCTGATAATGCCAAAGTCGCGTATCCACAGTATAATCAGCTGGCCTGCTGCCTAACATAGCAGAGTGAGTATGAGAAACCTTCTTGAAGATCTTCCCATAGGATTCACTGGGTAGGGTAAAGCTATTAGCTGACAGGATTGATACATTACAAACTGGAAGAGAGTGAGTGAGTATACCCAGCCTTACTAAAACTTGGCAAGTAATATACTTCTCTGCAGTTAGGGCCTATCCATTGAATAGCGTTACTGAGGCCCTCACTATAATTTTTCAATATCCGCCTCGGGCGTTTTTTCGTTTACGTCTATTTTTCGAGCCCAGAGTCTATGGAAGGCTTAACAGATTATGCGAGGGACCTTAGAATCCGGTCAGCCAGCCGCTGTGAAAATTTCATCGAAATTAAAGTTAATTAAATAAAACGATAAAATAATGAAATAAAATTAATTAAAACGCTAATTAAAGTTATTTGTTACGGAATACCCAGTTGCTATTTAACGGATCACATTGATAATCAAAGGTCAAGCACATTATTGAATTGGAAACCGGTTGCTTATTAGAGTTGTTATCATGCAACCCCAGTTGCTAATAAACGGAGAATTTATTACAAGTATCAAGCTGTCAGATAGGGGGGGGGGGGGGGGGGGGGGGGGGCTGGACGCAATAATAATTCATTCTTTTCAGGGGAAATTTAACGCAAATAACAGCTGATTACCATCAAAAATAAAACAGTAACTTGTTCTATTGTGTTTAGTTTATTGTTTTGGTTAAAATAACGTGCCACTGTAACCAGCTCCTTTCCCTAAATTGAGAATTCAACATTGAGGAGGGATATTAATTCGCCAAGGCGGATTTTGCTTCCAGTTTCCCCCCTGTCTCCAAGCTGTATAAGTCACGCCTCCACAATACGAGTTTCGAATGACGAGGTACAACATCCTGTTTGAAATATGTTTTTTCTTTGAGAAGCCGTTCTGAAGTACAGGTGGTTGATCGTTGGATCGACTAGGAAACTAGAAAGCCAGTGGCCTAAGGCCTAAGGCCACAGCTTTGTCGTCCTAAATAATACTGCTCAATTTTAAAGATTTCATTCACGTAATCGTCAAAGTAAACCAGTGCTTTATCAGTTATGCAATTCACACAGGTATATGACGGCCCTAATATGATAGCTCAATTCACGGGAAACTTACCAAATGGGCACGAAAATCCCGCAAGAATTATATCGAACACAAACGAGTTAACCTTTAAGTTAGTGAGTGATGTCAGTATCACAAAATATGGATTCAAATTTGACTATTCTTCAAGTGAGTAACATATCTAATAATTACTCAATAGTGTAAAAGAATGCGGGTTAAATATCTCTTAATACTACAAATACAGTGTCATATTAATATTAAATCCTAATAGGCCAATAGGGCCAAGGTGAGGGGGGGGGGGGGGGGATAGCTCCAGTACATAGCTTTTACAGTTGTATTACTTAATAATATGAAATTTACTGTTTTTTTTCTACATACTGTAGCATAGTGATCATAAATATCATCCCTTGGCGGTCTCCGTCTTGTTTGGATATTTTTATTATCAGTCTTCTTTGGAAGAGAGTCTCAATGTGTATTGTATGTTAACTTTTAATCGGTTCTTGCATTAATTACGGAAGTTTACCACCTACCCAGAACGAACATTTATCGTCTTAAACTTAAAACTGATCTTCATTCAAATCTGTATCACTCAACCTATTAATAGAGCTCTATAAACAAAATTAGTCCATCCCACTGACCAAAAATAAAAATTATTATCAGTTACCATTGTAATGAAAACATAGACTGATTTTTATAATATGGGAAATTCACTGTTAATTATGCCAATTGTAGCTGATAAATGTATAGTAAAGACCTACTTGCAAACAACATTTTAGGTCATTGGTGCAATAATATATAGGCCATAGGCATTGGCTAATTTTATATCCAGCTGACGAGGTGTTTGAGATTAATTAAGTCTTAAGTTGCATTATGCAACTTAAGACTGCCTGTTCAATAGAAGTGGATTAGGTGGGATAGTGAATGTCAGGGACAATTGGCTGAACTGGTTAGCGCTAGTGATGAGGCCTGATAGGCTGAAACGTACGTATAGCGCTGGTTCAACCCCCGGTGACGCGCTTTCTCATTTTTTCCATTTCTGAACAAAACCATAATATTACTATTTTGAGCCTAATTAATGTCCTAATTATGTGTTGTTTGTTTGTTTTTGGTTTTTCTGTTGTGGAGGCCCTAGTGGCCTAGTACTATTATAGTGGGCTTGATGTCCTGATTCTACGTTTTTGTAATTAGTGGTGTGTAAGACTCAAGTGATAAAAACCATACTTTGATGCAAATAACAGTCTATCACTTTCATACACCTGTTTGCTGAATATATGTTACTACCAACTTACAGACTAAATTATGTATTGACTACTATTTCTTGGTATTTTTACCTACACTTACACCCATTTAGACCGGACAACATCTAAATAAAATTATTCGAATTATTGACTTTCCTTGCAGTGTGTGGTGGTCAAGATCTCACCTCAACATATGGTTATATTACATCCATAAACTTTCCAAATGACTATAATAATAACGAAGTATGCTGGTACCACATCACAATTCCAGCAGGAAACCGGGTTCGAGTAGATTTCCTAGCGTTTCACACTGAATACTTTGATAAACTATATGTAAGTGTAGATAAACTATATGTAAGTGTAGATAAACTATATGTAAGTGTTGATAAACTATATGTATGTGTTGATAAACTATATGAAAGTATTGATATACTATATGTAAGTGTTGATAAACTATATGTAAGTGTTGATAAACTATATGTAAGTCTTGATAAACTATATGTAAGTGTATATAAACTATATGTAAGTGTAGATAAACTATATGTAAGTGTTGATAAACTATATGTATGTGTTGATAAACTATATGAAAGTATTGATATACTATATGTAAGTGTTGATAAACTATATGTAAGTGTTGATAAACTATATGTAAGTCTTGATAAACTATATGTAAGTGTTGATAAACTATATGTAAGTATTGATAAACTATATGTAAGTATTGATAAACTATATGTAAGTGTTGATAAACTATATGTAAGTATTGATAAATTATATATAAGTGTTGATAAACTATATGTAAGTGTTGATAAACTAACTATATGTAAGTGTAGATAAACTATATGTAAGTGTTGATAAACTATATGTAAGTGTTGATAAACTATATGTAAGTATTGATAAACTATATGTAAGTGTTGATAAACTATATGTAAGTGTTGATAAACTAACTATATGTAAGTGTAGATAAACTATATGTAAGTATTGATAAACTATGTGAAAGTGTTGATAAACTATATGTAAGTATTGATAAACTATATATAAGTGTTGATAAACTATATGTAAGTGTTGATGAATATTATGTAAGTGTAGATTCACTATATATGTAAGTATATAATATAAACTATATGTAAGTGCAGATAAGAAGGTATTTGACGAACAAAGAAGGGTGGATGGATATGATTTCCTGGGTAAAACCTTAGAGTTGATATGTCAAATACTACTACCGATCTTGACTATTCTGATGAACTGTATGTATATTTTTAAGTAGGTCATTCAAAGTTGATCTCACAAAGGTTATAATTAATTATTGCAGTATTCTTCCAACTTCTTGGTAAATTATATGACCGAATACTATATCATTAAATTAAATTTTTGGCACCGGTATAATACATCACATTTTAGTCGAAGCTGTGATGGGTGTAAAGGCTTTTGCGGAATTAGCTAGTCATTTCCCCGCAAAGTACTCTGTAGGTGTTTTAGCGGACATAAAAAGCCGTTTCCTTACTGTAGGTGTTTTAGTGGACATAAAAAGCCATTTCTTCTGTATGTGTACTTTAGCGGACATAACTAGCAATTTTATGTCGCAATACGCCAAATACTCGTGATACAGTGTAGTTCAAGATGACGACATCTATCAGCTGATATGTACACGTGTAACTTTTTCTCTGTTCTTTGTTCGGTCGACCAATCAGAGCGATTTTCATTTTATTTGTACAGAAACCTCCGGGAAATCGCGCAATGCATTATGGTTTATGTTTACCTTTTTTCCTAAGCCTAGAACATCGGCTGTGGAATTATTCTGTGTTTCAGACTTTAGCCAAACATTAGAAAGGCTTTGATTATAGAAACGTATAACTGTTATCAACTCAACTCAGTCTGCCCTACCTGGCATACCAGACTCGCCGTACCTTTCACCGCATTATTTTACTGCTATTTACTGTCAGTTATTAATTGTATCAGTTGATGGAATATTGTTATATTTGGAGAATATCAATAAATAACCATAAAACCCCAATCTTCTTGATATACTGAAGGTGAGAGACCGGTTACATATAGCAATTGCGACTTACATTAAAGTGGTTTTGGAGTGAATTTAATGCTATTTCATAGGCCCTACAGGTGTCAGTTACTGTTCTCTTTATATGTGACTAAAATTAGTGAAGGTCGGCAGATCGGTGTGCAGCATTGTGCGGTAGTGTGCATGAGTGTGATAGATAACAAAGCATCTCCTAAAGAATGCGCTTTATACGTGAATCAATAGCCATCCCGTTGTGTTTAGTGTAAGTCATAACTCTGTTTACATACTTAGAGCGCCACGTCCTAAAGGAACTGTTAATATTTCCCGAAAGTGAATAATATTTGTCAGAGATTATATATTAACGATCAATCGAATAATACAGTAGGCCTACACCGCAATAAGGTCAGAGCTTCCGAATCCAGTCTCCCGGGTATATCCAGCGGGTGAATGGTCGCGCATAGGCTGGCTTTGGCTAATGTAGTGTATCAAATACTTGTCATAGGCTAAAGTCGATTTATAACCTAAAAGACACCTAAATTTGGCAGGTTAAACTGCTAAAGGTCTAAAAGCGCGAACAATAACAGTTATAGGATCTTTATTGCGACGTAGGCAATAAAGATTAAAGTACCGGTCGACCGGTAACCAGTAGGCCTGACTGCCTAACCACCCGAACCGGTACTTACAGCAGTACAGGTATTAGTATTATTTCGATTGTGATATTGTATACCGGTAGGCTGTTTAAGAGATTAGGGACTGTACACCCCTTGTTTCTTTTGGAGCTTATTTATTTCTGTCAGTTCTATTTAATTGTAAGTTAATATTGAGCAGAAGACGTGTAAGCCCGCTCAGATTGTACAGGTAATTTGTAGGCTGGACTGTTGTCTGACTGTTGTTAAGTCTGAAGAGATTGCAGTGTGTGTAGAGTATATGTCCGATAAAGTACTAGTTAGGAATGTGGTGGGCATCCAGTGCTGTAAGGTAAATCCCCCCGAAAGAATAAGTCGTACTACTCGGTTAGAATGCATACTAACTAACCATTTCGGAGTCTGCATATACTGTAGTTTATTTAGGCTTGATAGTAGTCTGCCAGCGTTTGGTCTGTATTTTGTTTGTGTAGTCTGTAAGGGTAGCGTAATATTTATTATTCAGAGTTTATGCGATTATTCGCAACATTCATACCCCCAAGTTTATTCCTACAGTAATTGTGCTTGTTATATATACCGTTATAGTTAAATTAACCCCGGTACTACATCAGGGCTGTTTGGCGTAGGTAAAGACTGGAGATTTTATGCTTTGGTCACTCCGGCAGATACCGTGGTTCTTTTAGCTGTTCAAGTATTTTTAACTGCTGGTTATTTGTTGTATAAGTACTTGTACCTAATTTAGGGTTTAGTATACAGTGCTTTCCGAAGGTAATTAGTGTGTAGGCAGTATATTTGTGTTGTAAAGTGGTTAATAGGCACGTTGGCTCTTGTAGGCCGCGGTAATTAAATTCTAGGTAGGAACACTCCGTGATACATAACGTAGTACTTATAGCGCTACGGCTATAAGTCGTCAGACGGTGGTATTTTTCCTATCTGGACAACGCAGTATATTTACTAATGCTTTATTACTTTCAAATACCGTAGTATCCTGTCCGTTTGTAATAACCAGAAATTCTAACCCCTTGTTAGGCTGGTTTGTAGACTTCTTGTAAAATTACCCTAAAAATTCGTACGTATAATTTTTGTGTTTATTTAGAGATTGTAATCTCACCCCGTATTGTACGTAATTTGTCGTATTAAGTAACTTAGGCAAATTAGAATTATTTGTTTTAGTGTCCAACAAGTAGCACTTCACTGAGAGCGTACAGCTTCTGTGTAGTGACTCTTTCCCAGAAAAAATAACATTTATTTCAAATATTGACAAAAACCCATTAAACGGGTATATATATTATAAATCAACTCAAACCGATTTATAAAATAGTAGGCCTGTCTTACAACAATTAGGTCTGAATGTCAGTTGGACTACTGCTTAAATAACGGTAATAAAGTAAAGTAAAGTAACCAAGTAACTCTAAAATTCAGAAATTCAATTATTCTAAACTAATTGTATACCGGTATTCACGATAGGCTTATTATATATTTCTATATATTTGTGCTGAAATTATATACCGGTATTCTGTAATTAATTCTAGTCCATAATTATACTTATATACTATAAGTGTAAGTTGTATACCAGTATTCACGATAGGCTTATTATATATTTATATATATTTGCGCTGAAATTATATACCGGTATTCTGTGACAAACCTAGTCTGTAATAATACTTATATATATACTATAAGTGTATACCGGTATTCTAATATATTGTATATATATCACGTTACATAGAGTAACGATATCGGTAATTAATTACTAGGCTAACAGTTGATCCTGAATTACTAGACTTGCTTTAACTGTAATATAGCAGTAGGCATTCAACTGTACAAACAAACATGTCTGACACAAAGCAAAACCTGTCAGACAGTCTCCTAGATACAACCATCTGTGACCCAGACAGGAGTGTGGAATGTGTGAGACCAAAGTTCAACTCACCTCCTACTGTAAGAAAGATCATCCCTCCAGTAGTAGTATCAGACCCTAGGCTAGTCCAACACCGTAGGTCTATCATAGGCACTCGGGCCCAAGTCAAGCGTGACCAAAAAGCAGCTGTTAAACAGCAGCAACACCCGAGCCGAGAACTTATTTCTCAGCGGCCCGACAGCTCCAGTAGTTCGGATACGGTAGAGCTGACACCCGAGCGCGGAGCAAAGATGGCAGATGCGGTTTATTCGGATCCCCTTCTCATCCTTCCTGCAGCTCACTAGGGTATTGATTGCGGTGGAGGAACACCAAATTGATTGGGCGAGAAGTAAGCGATCGACCAAGGATAGTTATGCGGGATACACAAGAGAGGAACTGAAGTCTATTGTCGAGTCGCAATGGAACTTCCCCGGACCCGGACTCCCGTTTGACTTATCGGAAGCTGCTTGGGAAGACATACACAGGATGGGAGTGACAGAAGACACTAGTGATCCAGCTGTGTGGAAGAGGTTGGCAGCAGGATATGTACAGGGATTCTTCAGCTCTTTGGAGTGATTAGAGGAACAACTGTTTCGACAACCCCAAGGACCTCAAGAGCAGGGAGAGCTGCTTTATCAAGTTAGAGAAAGAATTCTAAGAATCAGACTAATCCTATCGGCCTTTGAGGAAGCTTCGAAAAGAAGACAAGACACGTCGTTGCAAGTTGCCGTAAAGACTTGGTTCCAGCGGGTGGGTCTCAAGGTTCAAGGAACAGCCCAGTGGAAATCTCAGCTGGCTGAGCGCTCAACCCATCGAGAATCAACAGACGCTACCTTTTCTCAAGTGGAAAGCGAAGCGACGGCAGAGAAACCGCAGACGAGGGACGCTATTGACATCTATCTGTCAGACTATCAAAGATTTCTAGGTGATGAAGAGTTGAGGAGACGGCTGGCTGGACTTTGCCCTAATAGTGAAGGAGCCAAGCTTGTGTTGGACTCAATAGATGCGGAAATGTTAGCTGCGAACCAAGCTAAATTTGATGAACGCCTCCACATCGCTAGATTCCAAGAAGAACAAGTAAAGAAAAAACGTATAGAAGACAGAAAGAAAGCGGCGGTGGTAGCAGCAGAGGCGGAAAGAAAAGCGGCAGTGGCAGCGGCAGAAGCGGAAAGAAAAGTGGCAGAAGCAGAACGGAGAGCGTCTGAAGAGACTACCCAACTAGAGTTGGAAAATATTCAAGAGAATCAAGACTGCATAAATAAACAGTTAACAGCTAGTCAAATGCAGATGATGAGTCAATCTACTCCCAAAAGACAGGGCTTTACATCATCGGATGAAGGCGATACCACCGATCTTGAAGGCGGAGGAAATAGATCTCGTCTAAGTAGGCGTAGAAGAATGCCTCACCGTCAGAAATTGCCTGATTTGCCCCCCGCCGTGAGAAGGCAACTAGCTAGCACCGACTTAGGTAGTACAGAACCTAATTATTATCACAGACCAAATTATTAAAATAGAAAGACTCCCTACTATAGTAGATGAGCCTGAAATAATTAGGCCTGTTCTCGAAGCCACCCCTTTGGTGATAGAGACACCTGCACTCCCAGAACCTACCTCTAAGTTCCCTTTGCACAGCACTAAACTACCTGTGTCTAGCAGAACAACCCCTGAGACAGTTCCTGTCCTGGACTCCGAGCGAAATATTAATGATTTGGTGCCCGTTGTCCCTCGTCCGCCCGCTACTACGTTGGCGGCTCCCGCTTCGGCGGTCGAGTGGGTGGATGAGGGACGACGGGAGATGGATCTCCTGCTCGGGCAGCTGAGGGAACACCGTTTGTGCTCATCTCAGCAGGTCCGGGAGATGGAAGGAACTGTTCAGCAGTTAATGAGAACAGTCAGAGAGGGTAGGTTAGAGTTGCAAGAAGTGCAGCAGAGTATCGCGTTAGAACGCGATAAATTAGTAAATATACAAAAGGGTATACCACCAACCCCGGTAACAATGTGTCAACCTGTTAGGTCTGAAGTATTTCATGCGCAAGGTGTGGAGCCTACACGCATCTATACTGCTAGTGAAGTAGAAACTCCTATAGTAAACCCTATTAAGGGTAATTATAAACCTGTTGACAATGATATTCCATATAGACCTGATAATAATCCGAGAAATTTATATACCGATAACTCGATATTAAATAATACGATGGCCCAAGAAAGTTTTACGCATCAAATGGCTAGAACCGAAGCCCATCAAGCGGTAAAGGTTGGAGAGATCGTCAAGTTCAATGGAGATGAGATGAAATGGTTACCTTTTAATGAATATTACAAAGATAACATACAGAACTCTGTGCTATCTAACGGAGAGAAACTTAGATTCCTCATCGAGTGCTTGGAAGGATCTCCCAAGTTAATGGTGTTAAAGTTTATTGGACATCCAGATGGATTAAGACAAGTTTGGGATACACTAAACATCAGGTATGGTAATAGGAATAACATAGCTAGGTATTTGTATGAGAAATTAATGGCGCCCCGAAAGTTTCTTAGCAGCGGGATTATAGAGTTTTCTGACGAGATTCAGGAGATCTGTAGACAACTAGATTGGTTAGGTAAGTCTCATGAATACCAGAATTCTATGGTTGTAGGAGCCTTAGCATCAACTTTGCCAAAGGGTGGAGTAGGTACACGCTGGGACAAGAAAGTGTTATATATGATGGAACAACAACGAAGAGACCCTACCATGGCTGATCTCATGTCATTCTTAGATGGAGAGGTAAAATTACAGCTCCTAAAGCAGTCCAGAGAGAAGACACCGGAAAATAAGGTAAGTGAGAAACCCTACTCTACCTTTACAAGCGTTTGTTGATAGCTTGATACGCGGCGACGCTGGTCCAACCACTACGGAGGACGATGGTCGTTATATCGAACCGCCAATGTCCCAGGAGCAACTTACGCGTGAATTGGACTATAGAAAATTCACCGCTCGCTATACGCATCGTAATGGTACGTATATGGACTTCTTAACTACTGGCCATCCTATCGATTTACACGATACGGACGATGTAGACACCGAAAGGGAAATGGTTTTATTTAAATATCATACCCAGCGGAGTCGGAACGATAAACCGAGAATAGAACACGAGAATTCTATTCGAAACCGACTCGAAAGATGGAATGTGGAAGAAGGCTGGTAAAGACAAGTAGATGAGAACCACTGGAGAAAAGACATACGTTAGTGTCCAGGGTCCATAATGTGAATAGTTTTCCCCGGGGCACGGGTGCTCGCGGGCGGTTTCCTTCGGGAGGCTGTAATTTTCTCTTATTTCATCGTCTTCCTGTAATTATTGTGATCAGTGTCGCAATTAAAGAGCAAGAATGAATGATGACATAATGGAAAACATGTCCATCGTGGTATCTTATAGATACTACCATATATCCTTCCTCCTCCTTACTACTATTATCCCTCTATACATCGCTATTAAAGATACAACGCACTTCATCCCACCTTCTCTTCCCAACGTGCTCGGAGCTTTGGGAGACGATCGACCAATCCTAGTGTTATCGTTGTATGAATCGTACCGCCTCCTAATAAACCTCCCCTTCCCTTACTATTGATCTGGATGCTTATATTAGTGTCTGCACCTCCTGTCCATGTACCATTGTGTTGGTATTTATAATATCAACTTCCATCCCTCTTGTCGTTGATTAGATAATCAACCACCAATAATTTCCTTAAGTCCACAACCGTGATTCAAGGACTGAAAGGACACGTGGATAGTCTGTGAACAACTGGTACCATTATGTGTCATAAATCTGGTTGTTCACCTCCTTTAATAATTGGGGATAAATTCATTTGGAGATAGTCATCGAATGATACAATCCTCCTACTGAGATCGTATTTCTGAATATTTCAGAATGCGACATAAGTTTTCCTCTGCTCTCTACCATCAATGGCGGAAAACATATTAGGCATACGACAGGAACATGGAGAACATTCCATACCCTTTCGTCGATACTCAGCTGATTGCTCCCTGGGCAGAACGCCGAGGTTTCTTCCGTACTATGAATGCCAATACACCCAGCGGCATTACTAAAGTACAACGAACCTCCATCGGACATCTTGCCTTTCAAGAATACGGATGGAATTTCAAGGTTGGAAATCCTATCAACTACCCACAAGTATATGGAGATCATTATTCTCGATTATACTTTGACGGACCATTGACCGCACCTGGCGCCGTGTATAGCTTTATGAGTGTTCCACTTCGTCCCTCCTTAGCTATATACACGATCTTTGAAAACGCAGCACTTGCCGGTTGGCTGGCCGATGTGTGCAGTCGTACTATACGCGCCCATCCCTTAATACTTGGAACCAAACTCGCCAAGCTAGATGAACACAATAAATTCATCCGCTTCGAATGTTTCAGGCGCTTTCTGACTCCGTTCCGTAACGTTGATAGTCAGTTCAAGGACCGCGCTCTGACCAAGCTCAGCCTAAGAGACTCAGCTGCTGAGAAGTTAGACAGCGCGGGATTTGCCATTTTCAAGGACGTTTGTATACAGAACTTACATTCATCTGCTATACAAAGACCTCGAATACCCACGGGTTATTCTATCGTGGAAGTTCAGACAGTGGGTTCGCTTGAGGAGACAGCCGCACCTACCTCAACTATGCAATTGGAAGACGAACCGATATGCTTAGAATCTGAGGAGATTCAGCCTACAGCGCCCCGGAGCAGCGATAACGACTACGTCTTGGTATGGTATCAAGGTCCACAATGTCTCACCGCATACGATTACGGCACGCCAACTATGTTTCTCGAAAACGTTGCCGATTATGCGCATCGAGAGATCATTTCACCCCTATGGACTCAGACGTACCCTGCTCCTATTTCCATGAACAACCGATGATGGAGATCTATTGTGCGTATTGCAGACTCAATAACTCGCACATTTTCGCAGTCTGCCCCCAATTTATGACTTAATGCCATCATTGTCAACTTAAAGGACATGCCAGTTTTAATTGACCTTTTAACCGCGATCTGGAAAGCGTAGATGAGATGATTACCCTGCGCTACATCCGAGCTTGGGAAGCGAATGCGGATTTACATTGTGAGTCACGCCATCGCTATTACCCTGGACGCGCCTACGAAGGAGTTTACGCGTTCCATCCTTATCTATTCGCGTCTGTTGAACAAAAAACACGCACACCGAGTTACGAACTAATGAAGCGTGTTGGTGAGTGTATTTCCACCAAATTTGTTCGAAAATATCTCAGGAACATCAATCCTAACGATATTAATTCATACCATTTGATCAATTTCATCCGTCAAGACCCGGAGTATGGCGATTTGTTCATCAACTCGCATCCTGATTTACAGGAAGTACATCGATGGCCCTACGAATATCGAGCCCGAGAACGCGAGCTGGAAAGAACCATTAAACCGAGGAAGTTTCTCACCACTCACGGTCCACCTACCGCTATCGTTCAGACGACTCGTCAGGGACCCGTAGGAGCTGCTGTCCTAAGACGCGCTCTAAAGGCTGTTAGACCTCGCTCCACTGAAGTTGATATCGATCAACCAGGTACCTCGACCGGCGGATACACCGACCGTAATCCTAAACCTTCTGATGCAATTGTATTACACCCTTCACCCAGGAGTTATAGCCCTCCTAGTAAAGTGGCTCGCCCCAAAGAGAAAAGGACTCTTGCTAGCCTCAAAAAACTGTGTAAACGCCGTCCTCGCAAGAAAGACTAACTGTTTAGAGTATTTTTATATTTTAGAAACTGTGATTTTTTATATTTTATAGAATTAAATCCCATTGGGAGCGGTGTAAAGGCTTTTGCGGAATTAGCTAGTCATTTTCCCCGCAAAGTACTCTGTAGGTATTTTAGCGGACATAAAAAGCCATTTCCTTACTGTAGGTGTTTTAGTGGACATAAAAAGCCATTTCTTCTGTATGTGTACTTTAGCGGACATAACTAGCAATTTTATGTCGCAATACGCCAAATACTCTTGATACAGTGTAGTTCAAGATGACGACATCTATCAGCTGATATGTACACGTGTAACTTTTTCTCTGTTCTTTGTTCGGTCGACCAATCAGAGTGATTTTCATTTTATTTGTACAGAAACCTCCAGGAAATCGCGCAATGCATTATGGTTTATGTTTACCTTTTTTCCTAAGCCTAGAACATCGGCTGTGGAATTATTCTGTGTTTCAGACTTTAGCCAAACATTAGAAAGGCTTTGATTATAGAAACGTATAACTGTTATCAACTCAACTCAGTCTGCCATACCTGGCATACCAGACTCGCCGTACCTTTCACCACATTATTTTACTGCTATTTACTGTCAGTTATTAATTGTATCAGTTGATGGAATATTGTTATATTTGGAAAATATCGATAAATAACCATAAAACCCCAATCTTCTTGATATACTGAAGGTGAGAGACCGGTTACATATAGCAATTGCGACTTACATTAAAGTGGTTTTGGAGTGAATTTAATGCTATTTCATAGGCCCTACAGGTGTCAGTTGCTGTTCTCTTTATATGTGACTAAAATTAGTGAAGGTCGGCAGATCGGTGTGCAGCATTGTGCGGTAGTGTGCATGAGTGTGATAGATAACAAAGCATCTCCTAAAGAATGCGCTTTATACGTGAATCAATAGCCATCCCGTTGTGTTTAGTGTAAGTCATAACTCTGTTTACATACTTAGAGTGCCACGTCCTAAAGGAACTGTTAATATTTCCCGAAAGTGAATAATATTTGTCAGAGATTATATATTAACGATCAATCGAATAATACAGTAGGCCTACACCGCAATAAGGTCAGAGCTTCCGAATCCAGTCTCCCGGGTATATCCAGCGGGTGAATGGTCGCGCATAGGCTGGCTTCGGCTAATGTAGTGTATCAAATACTTGTCATAGGCTAAAGTCGATTTATAACCTAAAAGACACCTAAATTTGGCAGGTTAAACTGCTAAAGGTCTAAAAGCGCGAACAATGGGTGACAAACATCAGAATAATCATCCAACATCAAAAAACAATAAATCCACAATATATATATTATATATATATTATATATATACTGCTTCCTTTGACATTGAAAACACATTCGATCCTGTTTATATTATTTGTCTCCGATTGGCTAAAATTCTCCTGGACAATTTAAGCCAAACTATTTATTCGCACATTAACCAACTGAAATCAAGTTACTTTAATCAGATAATAATTAACTTAAGAAGAAATCAACCATCTAAAATGATTGGCAAACATCGAACTGGGTAACTTTACTTTGAAATATTGTAAACAATATACAAAATAATATACAAATATATTGGCAACTACTACTACTACTACTAGATGGCAGTGCTAGCGCACCGCGAAAGAAGCTATCAAGCTTCAGAAGACTATTCAACTGTCCACCTCTTCGTTCAAGTTACACTCAAAGTAATGTATATACATCAATAATGTTTTAACCATTCAAACATTAATTAATTAATTCATTACTTACTGTAACTTAGAAGAAAAAGTCACAAGACTCAGTGTACTCCCAAACAAAATCAGCTTTAATTGGCAGGCTACTACAAATACAAAATGAGGCTTATACTGTGTAGTAGATACCTGCCAAAGCAAATACAAAACGGTTGTGCGGCCTATGGTGTAGTAGACATGTGCCAATAATCAGCCAAAAAGCATTCGACGAAATGGGAGAAGCTTTTACTTTCTGACATTTCGCCCCCTTGCGGTAAACTGGAGAACTGCAAACTGGTCAGCGCCAACGCCAAACACGCAGTCTATGGTGTAGTATAACTCTGCCAGAAATCAGCTAAAAAGCATTATAAGTAACGAAATGGGAGAAGATTTTCACTTTCTGAAATTTCGCCCTATAGCGGTAGACTGTAGAACTGCAGACTGGTCGCGCCCTCCCCAAACACGCGGCCTATGGTGTAATAAACGTCTGCCAAGAATCAGCTAAAATACAAAATCGTAATCTAAAATAAATCTAAAATACATTATAAATAACAAAATGGGAGAAGCTTTTCACTTTCTAACATTTCGCCCCCTAGCGGCAGACTGGTCAGCGTTCTCACCAAACACGCACCCTATGATCAGGTCCATATCTGCAAAGTGTCAGTTAGTCTGTTGGGGCAACTACAACTCTCTGCTAGGCCTAGGCCTACCTCACACCCTATCGGCTGTGTTTGCAATGTCACTATCTCTCAGACTCTAAGCAAACATTAACTGTGCATTGTAATCTATAGAGCCTATAGCTGTAATCTAATAGCTAGGCCTGCACAAGTTTGTAATGTATTATCCCGCCAACTGAATAGCTCTTCCCAGTATATTGTAGTATAATAAGCCTATACATGTTATTGTAGCTCTAGCCAAATAGGGAGAAATTACACACCTTTTTTTTCTTCACAATCACCATCATCCTCATCACCATGTCCAAAAATCTGCAGAAAAATTGAGACAGGAAAGAAGCTAAGAGCTTCTTAATAATCGGCCTTCTACATTGCTGCCAGCTGCACATTGATATGATATGCTCTACAAAATATTAGTGCAATGTCTCCTTGGAGGACTCCCCATAATACTTCAAATGAATGTGTGTAACCATCAACAGTAGACACAAATGTTGTCGAACCATAGCAACCGCAACAACACCCTATCCCCATAAGACTTTCATGATCATGAGATTATCACCATCTTCAAGACCACTGTCCTATATTAACAGGCGTCTCAAGAAACTCATGGGCTGACCACCATACTTTTTTCTCAATGAGGCTGCCAAAACAAAACATTGTGAACATGCTCGTCCGCCTGGTGAACAGAATCTTCTGCATAGCAGAGGCGGTATCAATGAGACAGCTCCAAAACCTTTGTGGGACCATTGAGATACCTCCAATGCAGTATAGTATCTGGTTGGAGATGTGCGTATGGTATTTGACAGTGTACCCAGTAGTGTATCATTCTTACGTATGCCTCTTCCAGAGATTTGGTTTCCTCAGAAGTTAGAGCCCAATATATATAGGAGTATTCTATTGCTGCTCTAAAAAAAGGAACCTTAAGTTTCCAACGAATTCTATAATCCATCCAAATCCTGGACAGCCTATGCTTTCCCTTGCGTTTTCCTCATCTGACTTCTGGATCCATGATTCCAGATAACAGAAGTTTAACAGACCTTGGAGTTTATGGTCATACGATCAGACATTCCTGAAGACTTTCAATGTTAACTGTCAGAATGTTGGTCTTCTTGGAGTTAATAAAAAGACCAACACTAGAAGCAGCCTGTTCAAATGAGTTGAGATGAACGAGTTGATTGTGTCACCTTGATTGTGCGTTATACGGGTTTGTGGGGTTTCTGAATTCAATGGAATAAGTAAAAATTGCATAAGAGTTCTCAAACTTGTATTTTTCGGCTGTAGGTGAAAATTTGTGTGCCCGGGCATCAAATATTTGAATATGAGCAAATTGATCAATAGATAGTATCATCTTGTCTCATGTGTTATTAGGATTTATGAGGGTCCTGAAACACAGGGAACCAATAAAATCAGCACTGGCCATCTCAAACTTGTACTTTTTGTGATGGGTATGAAATTTGGTGCTAGCACCAAAAGTTTCCATATTACCCCGCCAAAACCTTCCCGCAAAATTGCCTGTATGGTGTCTGGTTGGTTAATAGTGTCTGACATGAAGGAAGTACTTTAAGGTAAACACTAGAGTCTTACAACCATTAACTACCAAAAAAATATATATATTATATATATATAAAAAATATATATTTTTTTTTGTAGTTAAAGGTTGTAAGACTCTAGTGTTTACCTTAAAGTTAATATATACATAACAACCCCCTGTTAGTCAGTATGTCGGTACATTCAGTTATCACATATGAAGGAAGTACACCACCAAGCTAAACCTATATTTATAGGGGTTTTCGGGGTCGCTGGTTTCATTTCCGATGTCAGTTTTAACATTTGGGGGAATGCAGTCTGTCCTTAATAATAATAATAATAATAATATATTATATTTGTATGGCGCCTTATCGGAGTTTTTGTTCAAGGCGCGATCTAAATAACAACAGCGGCTATAAAAACTGTAAAATTCTAGATCGTACTTAAATAAAACAACAGTAAAAATTCTAAAATCATATTTAAAAAACAAACAAAGTTTCTGATTTCTACATAGTTATTGTATTCCAGATTAAAATATTGAGTTTTTAATGACTTTTTGAAACAGAATAGCGATTCGGATTCACGAATGTGTTGGGGGAGTGCGTTCCATGTAGTAGGAGCGGATACTGAGAATGCGCGTTTCCCGTAATTGACTGTTCGAAATTTAGGGACTACGAGTAGACCACAGGACTTGAACGTAGCTCGCGAGCCGGTGTATACGGGATTAAGAATTCAGTCAGGTAGGCTGGGGCGCATCCGTTCAGACACTTATATGTTAACATCGTCTATCTTATAGTCGATGCGACGTTTAATCGGGAGCCAATGCAATTGGTTTAAGGATTGGGGTAATATGATCCCGTCTTTTTACCCCGGAAAGTAGACGAGCTGCCGAATTTTGCACATATTGTAGTTTTTCCATAGATTTTGTAGTAGAGTGATTTGTTCGCATCTAACTTGCTGGTAACCAGGGCGTGTATCAAGGTCTCCATGTTATGTTTATCAAGGTACCGTTTTAGTCTGGAGATGCTGTTGTTTTGATTTGTTTGGTGAGTGTCAAATTGGAATCCAGCTCGAGGCCAATATTCCGTGCGGCCGAACTACAGTGAATCACATCGTTTCCTATCTTAACCGTTGGCGGGGGGTATCTGGTGCCAAAGCGAGATTGAAGTAACATTACCTCCGTTTTGTCGGTGTTAAATTTTAGAAAAAACGTCGTCATCCAATTATTGATATCACTCACGCAATTTTCGGTAACATTTACTGCTTGTTCTATATTTTCCGGCTTGAAAACAATATACAATTGTGTGTCATCCGCATAAAGGTGGTATGACAAGCCATGTCGTCGAATCACAGAAGACAGAGATCTGGTATAGATCGTGAATAGAATTGGCCCGAGCACCAAGCCCTGAGGCAGACCGAAACGCAGATTGTGAGTTCTGGAATACGTACATCCTACACGAGTCTGTTGTGTGCGTCCGTCGAGATACGATTTAAACCAACTTAAATGGGTTCTGGCACACCCCAATGTCTTGCTCTAGTATGTTAAGTAGTTTTCTTCTGTCGGTTGTCTGTCTGTCTGTCTTACATTTTGACAGACAGATTGGCAGGCAGATATTCCACGATATCTCAAGAACTAAAAGAGATCTCTCTAAGCCGTTTTTCAGATTGCCCCCCCCCCCCCCCCCCCCCCCCCCCCCCCCATTCAAAATATGCAAATATTGAACCATTACGGCTATTTTTAATGAGATCTTTATCGTTTTCTTTTATAGATCTATAATGGTAACATCGATGCCCATGACAGCAGCAAACAAATAGCTATAGTAAATGGAGACTGGGACCATGGAAGTATGGAAGTTAACTATAAACTTTCCAATCCCGGATTTAATCAAATTACCATGCGTTTCGTATCCAATAGCAATGGAGCTGCAGATCCAGGGTTTGCTTTAACCTATCGACCTTATGTTTCTGGTAAGTATATCTGTTTTTGCAGGGCTGGGCGCCACTCGTACAAAATACAACCAAGTTACTGTAGAACACTCAAACAATTGTGTGGGGGGGGGGGGGGGTGGTAGAGTCGCAGTAAATCAGATCCTTATTGCCCTCCCTATCCAGACAATATCGACTATTTCATTCAAACTACGACAAGCCGACTTTTGGGTACCGGTATCCATTTAGAATATAATCAAATTGGTTTAGAAATGGAGTTTCCCGCCCCGATACTATTATAGAAACTGTTCTCTTCAATATATTTCTGCCGCTAGGGCCATCTTCAGGAACGAAACAATACAAAATTAAGTTACATTGTATACACGTTACGTAGTTACAATTACAAATACAAAATGTAAAATGCGATTTAGGTGTGAAGTAGGTTGTGTATGCGGTTTGTTGCTGACTATGATTGAAAATGTTTTCTGATGAGTAAATCAGCCGTTATATTTTACATAAATGATATTTTTGGACCATTTTTTTACCATATTTTTAGCCACCGTTATATTATATTGAACTACGTCTAGCCAGATTGGGATTGCTAGCCTAACATATTGGAATATTATACTTAATTTTAAAGGTATTTTTGATCTACGTGTAACCACGGTTATATTATATTGAACTACGTGTAGCCATATTGAGGTCCTAGCCTAACATGTTGGAATATTAGATTAATTTTAAATTTACCGTGTAAGTCGCAAATTGTAGATTTCGATATGTGTGAAATCAGCCGTTATATGTATCAAAATTGCCGCATTGGGTGCTTCTATGAATGTAATGAATGTACTGTAATATTACATTTTACATATTATATTTAAATTGATGTTGAAATTTAAAGATTTAGATAGGTAAGATTGTATTTTATGTTGATAGTTTTGTATTGTAACTAAGAAACGTGTGAACTAAAATAACTGATTTAATTTTGAGTTAGTTAGTTTACTGGGGTTGCTGGTGAAAAGGACAGAGGATGTCTTTCAGTTTTTGTACTTGTAACTACGTGCGGAAGGAACTACGGAAAGTGTAAATATATAAATAATGTGATTTAAATGTGAAAATTTAGTGGTTTATTTGGTTCGTTGCTCAGAATGATCGCATGGGTTTTCTGTGTAAGATGGAAGCAGATATATTTTACATGATTTAATATTTGAGGTTGAGCTACGGTTAGCAACATTCTTATTATATTAAACTGCGCGTAGGCACATGGTATGCATAACTACTGTAGGTTAGGACGGTTTCAGATGTTGGAAAGTGTACCGGTGTAACAGCGGAATCTGTCCCCCCGCGGATACAGTCCGGGGGGACCGCGGACTGTGCAGTCAGACTGTGTTAGTGTGTTAAACTGCAATCCCTATTAAAACTAATAATTATAGTTCAGGAGTTTCCAGATATCATTGGTTTGTATTTCGTTTAATTCAATGAATGAAATAGATTAATAACCCTATACAGCAGCTGTATATAAATGGTTTTGCAAATAGTATTTTCGGGAGGGGTGTGGGTGGGGGGGTAATTTCACTAGCATATGGTAAGGTCCAGACCTAAATCAAAACTGCACAACGATCTGCTATCATATTACACACTTACCCGGGGGTGGGATATTTTCTAACCAAAAAAAAGTTTCAGTTTCATAGCGCTTAAAAATAAATATCAAATTCTGAAATAGTTTACTTTCTAAAAACGAAACATGGGAAAAAACGAAACCGATATGTGAGTTTGATTACGTCTTGCTAAATACGGCTTGTCATACCAAAATTATTACATTCTAATTTGAAAAATTTACAATGGGTAAGTTAAAATAATTCATAAATAGTTCTATTTATTACGTTGTGATGGTTTATAGGGAAAGTCTTGCCTTAAAATAATTATACTGGATTAGTGCACAGAATTCAGGTTGCTATATTGTTGCACGAGTAAGAGGAAGGCACAGCAAAAATAGGAATTTTTTCAAATAATGTTCTTCCTTTTCTGTTTCACTCTAACATACTTGAGGTCGGTGCGGTGGTCCGGTGTTCGAATACCAGTTCGATAGAATGGGACTACAGGTATCAGGGGAGAGTGGCTGAACTGGTTAGCGCTACTGATGAGGCCTGATAGCCCGAAACCTACGTATAGTTTACTTATTTGCTAGAGCACTTTTAGTTGTTAAGTTTTTTAATCTAAATGTAATTCATTCCAAATTTTTGTCCTACGTGTTTATAGATATTTGGGAAAGTTTATGGACAAATAATGTTTGTCCATTTTTGCGTCGGATATTTATATGTATTGTGCTTGTATGACGGAGTATGTTTTGGCAATGTTTAGTTTTTTACGTATGTTAATGTCATACAGAAATTTAGCTACTTCTGTGTCAAACAATATTTCTCTTGTGAGAACTTTTAGAAATGTATATATAGATGTTGCGCCATACCTCACACTACTGTAGTTAGATTGGGATGTTAATCATCCGCCCTGGGATATGGTTGACTGTGCTTGCTTAGGCTCGACCCGAGCTGACTGTTCAGTGTACGGATGTGCTAGGTACCTAGGCCCCTTACCGGTCACGTTACCTGCTTTGTACCGTACAGCGTTTCTGTGATCTACTGATCTACCGGTCTGTTGTCAACTGCAACTGCCGCATTATACTGTATTATTCGTATTACAGTCACCTATGTTCCTTCTTCATCCTTGGCGCTGCATGTCATTGGTATTGGCTAATAGTTATTGCTCTGAAATTCTTACTTATTTTTACTTTCATTAACGATGTATTATATATAGTTGTAACTATTTCGCCACATTAAAATTCCGTAGAGAAAACCCTCATAGGTAACTAGTAGTGAGAAGTACAGGGCTATGTAGTGGTAAAATGTGTCAGAATTTAAAGAAAATACTTGATAATTTGGATTTTTCGAAGAAATATATTAACAATGATTCGTCCAGTTGATTCGATATAATAATATGAAACCACTCATTCACTCAAACACACAAATAATAAGTTACCTTAGGTGTTATACAGCTCCTATGAGTAGTGATATAAAGAGTATATTAAATTTTTCTAAAGTTTTTATTGTCAATGAACCAGTGGTCTATTTTAGTAAAATCATATTCATCAATTATATTTTATATTACCTCAAGCTTTTATTTTCAATTTTTGATGCTTTCAGGATGCGGAAGTGGAAGGGGTTCATTTGGAGAATACCACAACCATCCCATTGAATCACCAAATTATCCTAATAATTATGGAGCTGATATTGATGAATGCATTTACTATATCCGCGCATCTCCAGGGAAAAAAGTCAAAATAACTTTTGAGGCCTTCCGTACAGAAAATTACTGGGACCCCCTCTATGTAAGAAACATTCAGACTCACTCACAATTATATTTCTATTACATTACTTGAAATAATTCTACACGGTTTTCCAACTCGCTTAGAGCCAGAAGAAGTTTCTCATGGAGTATAGCCTGTGAGTTAGTGGTTGACGATGCATAGCTCCTCCACCCTTCTCTTCAGGTTTGAACCAATACCTTCAGCACCACATAAATCAGAAGAAGCGGCAGGGCATTGACCATCTTCATTTGCAAAGAAATCTAAACCACTTGTTCATAAGAGGTCTTATGTTGCGAGGGCACGCATGGTGCTCTATCATGGATCAAAACAACTTCGTCAGCATCCAAGACATTGTCTGCGTTGTGCAGGAATGGAATAACATGCTGAGTTAGATATTTCGAAGATATTCCATTCCAGGATTGTCCAACATCCTACCCACATCATCTTAAGAGCTGTGAAACAAACGAAGATCCCAATGTATGCAGGTTGATTGGGCATCGATCGATAGCGCTCCTCCTCTGGAATGTCATCTAATGTATGAGCCCAAATCTAGTCATTTTGTGAATTAGCCCGACGCACAGTCCACACAAAAAACTTTAAGGAGCAAGGTGAAGAAAAACATCTTCAGTCGAAACCTCTAAATAGGCCGCAAACTACAATCGATCCTCTCGATTTCGTTCTGTCTTCAATTGTTTCTTGATAACCTTGAATTTCTTGATGCCCTCTCTCTCTCTTTGATGCCCTCCCTCTCTCTTTGCCGACCGATTGTTTAAATGGGGACGAGTTGTTGCGCTCAACTCGGATTTCACGCTGAACTTCACGATGGCTTTTCCGTTGTCTTCCGCTTGAAGCAAGAATAATGTTGCATGTTTCTTGTGAAAGAGCAATTGGTCGTCCAATTTCGAATGGCTTCGACCAATTGTCTTGCGCCCATCGCAATGAACAGCCACGGACATTCGAAATCCAGTTTTTTGTAATGAAATTCGTACGTAATGAAAATCGCGCGCGATCCTAAATGCGACAGCCAAAGCTCGGCTCGGCTCGGCTCGGCTCGGCTCGGCTCGGCTCGGCTCGGCTCGGCTCGGCTCGGCTCGGCTCGGCTCGGCTCGGCTCGGCTCGGCTCGGCTCGGCTCGGCTCGGCTCGGCTCGGCTCGGCTCGGCTCGGCTCGGCTCGGCTCGGCTCGGCTCGGCTCGGCTCGGCTCGGCTCGGCTCGGCTCGGCACGGCTCGGCTCGGCTCGGCTCGGCTGGCTCGGCACGGCTCGCTGCTTAACACGATTCCCATCATTATCATTTATTAAACCAGCCATTCTACGTCTGCAGTCTGCTTAGTTAGATTACAACATTAATTATTATTGGTTTTGGTTTGTACCGGTACGGTATATCAAACAATTTAGTACCAATCGCTTGTCAATACAAAAACAATTAATTTGAATATCCACCTATTCTAATATTACTAAGATTGCGAGTAAAAGCTGATATAACTTGATAAAAGTTGGATGTAAGAAGAATTGTATTTAAATTCTACTTAACACGCGTTTTAACACATTGAGATTTTGCCGTTTTGGCTGTAGGGGGGGGGGGGGGGGGGGGGGCAAAATATTGTGGTACACCACATTAGTTTTCTTTCCCTGGCTTAATAAATAAGCCTGATTCACACATTCATTGTTTTATTTTTAAGGTTTATGATGGACTTATGTTGTGGTCAGGGAATGATGATCCACCTCAAATGGCAAAGTTGTCTGGGGCCGATGTTCCATCCCCAATTACATCAACTGGCAATACAATGACTCTAAAGTTCACTTCTGATTCTTCCGTTACTCGCCCAGGATTCAAAATAAATTGGCAAGGTTAGGTGGAATTAAAGTATTTGTATCATCATTGAATCATCAATGTAAATCCAAATAATATTAGTTGTTGTTTAAAATTTCGAATTTGTTTATACTTTTATTTCTATTCAGATATTGAGCATCAACTTCATCCATTGCGCACATTCACCATAACTGTACAACTGCTTCCCGCTACGTAAACTCAACATCCTTTTCACTCATTCACGTCCGCTGCTTTATATCCTCGAACTACCAAACTTCTTCTAAACCGATATATAAGCCTCTTGGCATTCTACCTAGATTACGTTGCCCTCCTCTATAAACTCCAAGTAGGATCCCTCACGATCAAACACTAATATATTTAATCCGGACTCAAATTTAGGCTCATTATTTACTAAAGTATCCCCAGAACACAGCGCTACTCAACTCGCCTTCCTCCAAACGTTGGTTTCTCTATTCCGCAGATCCACCTAACTCCCTCCGAATTCATTCAAATGAACATGCAAACAAAAATGAACTCAAAAATGATACATTGTAAATGGGTTTTAAAAAAACGTAATTAATTTAAAACAATAAGGAGCAGTTTACTGTGTAGGTATTTTCTAACCAATATAATAAACAAATTGTATTTCATATGCGACCAATTTATGCTGGAAAACTTATTAATTGCGAGTCTCACTCATATAATCTCACTCACTCATATAACCAATCAGCAGACAGTAAAGGGGAGGTAGAGCCATAAGTAGGTAAATTATTATTAAAACAAAATGTTTGCCACTATTTATCTACTGTAATTTATCAAAATGTTTATTACAGTAACTATAAAATTTCTAACTAAATTTTGAAATTTCAAATGTTGCTAGCTACGTTTAACCACTCCACCATCTAGCTGGTGGAGTAGTCACTCGAATGCTTCTAGATGGGAGTCCCGGATTCGATCCCTTGGCGAGCCAGTTACCATTTCGTAAGAACCAACCCAGCGATAGGCCTATGTGAATCTGGCTTATGCTGGGGGAGAAAAAAAAATAAATATATTTACGGAGTGTTTACCATTGGGAGTTTGTGTGGCGCCCTCATCCCTGCCTTATAGGTAACAGTCGAGACAGTTGCCCTTCAAAATACACTAAATTTTTTTAGAATCATACGAAATATAATTCTCAAAAACCGTAATAAAGAGCCCGATAAAATATGATTGTAATTTAATATATTAATTTATTGATGAATCATTATAATAATTAGATGGGAAATGTGGATGGAGATCCCATCCTATTATAACAATGAAATTGAAATTATTGATTAAAATGAAATTACCAAATTAGTATATTATTTTATGAGTTTGTAATAAATGTTCTATTGTTCGATTTGATTTGTGAGCTCTTTATTTATTTGATTGAAATGCTGGAAAAGCCTAAAATTTATGTTTGATTTCCTTTCAGGCATATGATGATAATGAAGAAACTCTGTACAAGAGATGGGTGGTGGGATTCTGTACAAGAAACTCTATACTGTACAAGATATGGGTGTGGTGGGATTCTCAAGGTTTATGTTATAGCCGTTAAAACAGAATCTCAAGGTTCGATTAATTAGGGGTGCAGTAGAACCATTCCCCTTAAATGGGGTCCATACTGGACTTTAACTGCAGAAGATACCAAATCTCTGCATGCTTACACAAGAATGCTGAGCCGGGTTTATTTTGTCAAATACAATGAACTCATCTCCAATGAGACTCTATACAACATTGGAGATATTTCATTAGTCTCACCCAACTTGACATTTTAACTGCGCTGCCTCCGCTTTGCAGGACATTGCTATCGCCGTGAGGACCAGCCAGTGCATAATCTTGTGCTTGGGCGTCCTCATATAGTGAATAAGCAAGGTGGACAGCCCATGACTTTCTTGAGACGCATCTTAAAATACACTATCCTTGAAGATGCTGATGATCTAGCAAATGTTATGACTGTTATGGAGTTGTGGCGGCGCAATTTTATCGACAATCCGACACATCATCCTTAATATATGTAATATTTTTTATTCCAAAATTGTAACATTACACAACGCCGTTAGTATTAACAGCGAGTTGTTATTTAGCACTTTACAACTTTTGAGGACATTACAGCATTGTATTGGCCTGTACATTTAGTATTGTATTGGGTGTTGTAATGTCCCTTGTTTATGTAATAACCAATGACGGCAAGCTGTAAAGTTACGGCGTCATTGGTTACCACGTAAACAATAGGTGGAAATTTGCCTAACAGCCAGATAGGCCTACTGCATTACCTACCGGTAGGCGGGGTATAGCTATTAATAACCAGTAGGGCCAAGCTATATTATTATAACATGGCTCCAACCGCCAACATAAATATAAGCTAACTAACTTATTTATAAAATCATTTATGTCATTTTTACATTTTCAAATTTCACAAAAATTAAATTGTTAGGGCACTTTTCTTAATTCAAAATTTAGAAAATCTTTTTTCATACTTATTTGGTTATAAAATGAGAACAAATTCTAGTTTCGAAATTCTGTCAAAGAATTATATTCTTATTGAGTTTATGAGCAGAGCAAAAGAAACAGAATCAAAGTCCATTGAGAAATGGCGGAGGAGTAGCATTTTAAAAAATTTAGAAAATCCCAAAATCGAGAAATAATAAAGACCAGTAAAATGCATTTAAAGTTTTTAAACCTTCCCGCGCAAAATTTAAAATTGTCTATTTGACTGTGTAATAATTAAAATGGTAATTTATGCCTCTTAATAACAACTAAAGGTCGGAATTTATAACAAATGAATTATGTATAATTACCTCAATATTATACAGGATAAAGATAACCTACATATATCCACAACTGGATGCATAGGAAAGTGCGTAGAGCTTTAGTATATAAATAATTTTATAGCTATAGAATGTAGCTTTAGTAGACAATAATTCCATACTACAGTACTACTACTAGGATCGGCATGCTGCATTGCAGCTGCATTTTTAAGAATGCTGTGCCGGCTTATCGACAAAATTGCACCGCCACAACTCCCTATCGCCCATGACATTGCGACATGACATAATTCCATAGCGCAGATTGGGTCACAGAAGGTGCTGACGTACGCCTGGTAGAGGATCTTCATAGCCGCTAACTCAATCTTCTCGAATCGGATCAGCAGTGTTACAGACCAAATAATTTCATACTAGTCAATTTAATGGGTCTTAATTTTCTGTAATCATCGTGTAAAAGCTTCTGTGGGATATAACTGGCCCCTTTTGCTTCGCAATCCAGTTTCCCCCCAGGCGCTGGAATACTCTAAAAAGGTTCTCTAACTGTATATATATTCCCCTCGCCCGCAAGGTACCGTTATAGGTGTTTTAACGGACATAAAAGTCATTCTGCTATATACGTGTTTTGGCGGACATGGTAAGGCAAAAACCTGCAATGCACCAAATACCTTTCACAGCTTAGCCGTGATGATTCATATTACGACATCTAACAGCTGGTCGCTGACATGGAAACAGCCATTGGACGCATGGTTCTTTGTTTGGCTTGAGCCAATCAGAGCGATTTTTTCTGTCGACGTGTAGCTTTTCGGCCGATCATACTGAGAGTGTTCAGTCTTACTGTTTTTTACTTGATACTTTGTGTTATTGCTATCTAGGCCAGGAACAACGGCTCTAGAGTCAACTCGTTTTCATACTTTAGAAGAAACATTAGTAGGCTTAAATTATAAAGCGTATAACTGTTATCGGTCCATATCAGTTCACATCATATATCAATTTATATCAACTTGTTTCTATTCTTGCATTATCGGTTCAACATACATTATTATACTGCTATTTACTGTTGTGTTTTGGTTGAATATTATTTGGAGAACATATATAAAGAACCCAAATTTCCCAATTTTCTTGATACACTACAGGTTAGAGAGGCGGGTTATATATAGCGATTGCGACTTATATTGTTGTGGTTTGTAGTGAATTTAATGCTATTTGGTAAGCCCTACATGAGTCAATTGCTGTTCGCTTTTTATATGATAAAATTCATTGACGGTCGGCAAATTAGTGAGCAGTATTGTGTGTTACCGGTAGTGTGCCTGATAGTGATTGATAACTAAGCATTTCCTAAAGAATGCGCCTCATACGTGAATCATAAGCCTTACCGACTTACCGTTGTGATTAGTATAAGTCATATCTCTGTTTACCTAGATAGAGCGCCACGTCCTAAAGGAACTGTTAATATTTCCCGAAAGTGAATAATATTAGTCAGAAATTAATTATTAACGATCAATCGAATAATACAGTACAGTAAGCTTACACTGCAATAATAATCTAAGCCCTCAGAATCCAGTCTCCCGGGAATATCCAGCGGGTGAATGGACGCGCACTAGGCTGGCTTCTGCTAATGTTGTGTTTATTGGTATTAAATATTCGTCATCTTCTAAAGTCTATTTATAAACCAAAAGACATATAAATTTTAGCAGGTTAAACTGCTAAAGGTCTTCAAAAGCGCGTACAATAACAGTTATT
Organism: Nemertoderma westbladi; assembly: GCA_032718475.1. Lineage (NCBI taxonomy): Eukaryota > Metazoa > Xenacoelomorpha > Nemertodermatida > Nemertodermatidae > Nemertoderma > Nemertoderma westbladi. Next base: position 60,273 of record JAUCBJ010007030.1, on the reverse strand, counting down.
GACTTTATTGCAGTAAGCAATAAAGTTGAAAGAACCGGTACTTCTGTAGGTCAGTAGGCCCAACTGCCAGAACCGGTACTGCGGTAGGTCCGTAGGTCCAACTGCCAGAACCGGTACTTCTGTAGGTCCGTAGGCCCAACTGTCCTAACCAGTACTTCCAGTATAAGTACATTAGTATTATTCGATTTTGATTATTGCATACCGGTAGGCTGTTTAAGAGATTAGGGACTGTACACCCCTTGTTTCTTTTGGAGCTTACTTATTTCTGTCAGTTTTATTTACATGTAAGTTAATATTGAGCTGAAGACGTGTAAGTCTGCTCAGATTGTTCAGATAATTGTAGGCCAGACTGTTGTCGGATTGTTGTTGGGTTTGGAGAGATTACGGCGTGTGTAGAGTTTGTCCGATAGAGTGCCAGTTAGTAAGTTGGGGCAGCCATAGCTGTAAGGTCAATCCCCTCTTAAAGAATAAGTCGTACTACCGTGTTAGAACGCATACTAACTAACAATTTTGGAATCTGCACATACTGTAGTTTATTTAGGCTTGACAGTATTCTGCCAGCGTTTTGGCCTGTGTTTGTTTGTGTGGTCTGTTCAGGTACCGTAATAGTTATTACTCAGATATTTTGTAGGCTGGATTGTTGTCTAGCTATTATTAGGTCTGAAGAGATTGCTGCGTGTGTAGAGTTTGTCTGATAAAGTGCCAGTTAGTAAGTTGGGGCAGCCATAGCTGTAAGGTCAATCCCCTCTTAAAGAATAAGTCGTACTACCGTGTTAGAACGCATACTAACTAACCGTTTTGGAATCTGCACATATAGTAGTTTATTTAGGCTTGGTGGTAGTCTGCCAGCGTTTGGTCTGTATTTTGTTTGAGTATTCTGTACGGGTAGCGTAATATTTATTATTCAGAGTTTATGCGATTATTCGCAACATTCATGTCCCCAAGTTTATTCCTACAGTAATTGTGTTTGTTATACATACCGTTATAGTTAAATTAACCCCAGTACTACACGGGCTGCTTGGCGTAGGAAAAGACTGGTGACTTTGTGCTCTGGTCACTCCAGCAGATGCCGTGGTTCTTTTAACTGTTCAAGTATATTTAACTACTGATTATTTGTTGTACTAGTACTTGTACCTAATTTAGGGTTTAGTGTACAGTGCTTTCCGAAAGTAATTAGTGTGTGGGCAGTATATTTGTGTTGTAAAGTGGTTAATAGGCACGCTGGATCTGGTAGTCTGCGGTAATTAACTTCTAGGTAGGAACACTCCGTGATACATAACGTAGTACCTATAGCGATACGGTTATAGGTCGTCAGGCGGTGGTATTTTCCTATCTGGACAGTGCAATATATTTACTACTACTTATTATTTTCAAATACCGTAGTACCCTGTCCGTTGTAATAAACCGAATTCTAACCCTTTGTTAGACCGGTTTGTAGACTTCCTGTAAAATTACCCTAAAAATTCGTACGTAATATTTTTTGTTGTGTTCAATTAGAGAATGAATCTCACCCTTATCGTAAGTAATTTGTAGTATTAAGTAACTTAGGTAAATTAGAATTATCAGTTTTAGTGTCAAATAAATAACACTTCACTGAGAGCGCACAGCTTCTGTGTAGTGACCCCCCAGAAATAATAACATTTATTTCAAATATTGACAAAACCCATTTTAAACGGGTATATATCTATTATAAATCAACTCAAACGATTTATAAATAGTAGGCCTGCCATACAACAACTAGGTCTCAATATCAGTTGGACTACTGCTTAAATAACGGTAATAAAGTAAGTTAAAGTAACCAAGTAACCCTAAAATATTCAGAAAATCAATTATTCTAAAATAATTGACATACCGGTATTTACCATAGGCTTATTATATTTATTTCTATAAATTTGAGCTGAAATCATACCGGTATTCTGTAATTAATTCTAGTTCATAATTATACTTATATATAATATAAGTGTAAGCTGTATACCGGTATTCACGATAGGCCTATTATATATTTATATATATTTGTGCTAAATTTATATACCGGTACTCTGTGACAAAACTAGTTTACAATACTTATATACATTATAAGTGCATACCGGTATTCTAATCTACTGCAATAAATTACCGGTACTAGGCCAACGGTCATACTGAATTACTAGACTTGCTTTAACTGTAACTATAGCAGTAAGCATTCAACTGTATAGCGAAACATGTCTGACACTCAGCAAAACCTGTCAGACAGCCTAATCGATACAACCATCTGTGACACAGATAGGAGTGTTGAGCGATTAAGAAAGGAGTTCAGCTCACCTCCTACTGAAAGAAAGGTCATCCCTCCAGTAGTAGTATCAGACCCTAAGCTAATCCAACACCGTAGGTCTATCATCGGCACTCGGGCCCAAGTCAAACGGAACCAGGAAGCAGCTGTCCAACAGCAGCAACATCCTAGTCAAGAAACTTGTTCCCAGCGATCCGATAGCTCCAGTAGTTCGGATACTGTAGAGCTGACCCCCGAACGCGGAGTGCAGATGACGGCTAAAGCCTACTCGGACCCCCTTCTCACCCTTCCTGCCGCAGTGCTAACAACTATATTGATTGCGGTGGAGGAACATCAAGCAGATTGGGCGAGAAATAAGCGAGCGACCCAAGATAATTATGCGGGATACGCCAGGGAAGAATTGATGTCTATTGTCGAGTCACAATGGAACTTTCCCGGACCCGGACTCCCATTAGATCTGTCCGAGGCTACTTGGGAAGATATACACAGGATGGGAGTGGCTAAAGATACGATGGATCCAGCTGTTTGGAAGAGGTCGGCAGCAGGATATGTGCAGGGATTCTTCGGCTCCTTAGAGCGATTAGAAGAACAACTGTTTCGACAACCCCAAGGACCTCAAGAGCAGGAAGAACTGCTATATCAAGTACGCGAAAGAACCCTACGCATTCGACTAATCTTATCAGCTTTTGAGGAAACTTCCAAAAGAAGACAGGACACGTCGCTGCAGGTTGCTGTCAAAACTTGGTTCCAGCGGGTAGGTCGCAAAGTACAAGAAACGGACCAGTGGAAATCCCAGCTGTCTGAGAGACTAACTTATGAAGAACCAACCGATGCCACCCTTTCTCAAGTGGAAGGCGAAGAGACCTCAGAGAAACCACGAACGAGAGACGCCATAGACATTTATCTGTCCGACTATCAGCGATTCCTAGGAGACGAAGAGTTGAGGAGACGGCTGTCTGGACTTTCCCCCAATAGTGAAGGAACCCAGCGTGTGTTAGACTCAATCGATGCTGAAATGTTAGCTGCTAACCAAGCAGAATTTGATGAAAAACTCCGCCTCGCTAGAGTCCAAGAAGAAAAAGTAAAGAAAAGATGGATAGAGGAACAAAAGGCGGCGGCTACGGCAGAAGCAGAAGCAGAAAGAAAAGCAGCGGCGGCAGAAGTAGGAGCAGAAAGAATAGCAGCAAGGGCAGCAGCGGCAGAAGCAGAAGCAAAAAGAAAGGCAGCGGCGGCAGAAGCAAAGGCGGAAAGGGCAGTGGCAGAAGCAGAACGGAGAGCGTCTGAGCAGACTACCCAACTGGAGTTGGAAAATCTGCAAGAGACGCAAGACAACATAAATAAACAGTTAACTGCTAGTCAAATGCAGATGATGAGACGATCTACTCCCAAACGCCAGGGATACACATCATCGGAGGAAAGCGAAACCACCGATCCTGAAGGCGGAGGAAATAGATCTCGTCTAAGCAGGCGTAGAAAAACAGCTCAGGGTCACAAATTGCCTGATTTGCCCCCAGCTGTTAGAAGACAGCTAGCTAGCGCAGACTTAGGTAGTACGGAACCCACATACCAAACTATTCAGGTCAAAAGACTCCCTACAATAGTTGATGAGCCTGAAATAATTAGGCCTGTCGTTCCCAAAGTCACACCTGTGCTAGAGACCCCTGTACTTCCAGAGCTTAATTCTAAGTTCCCTTTACACAGTACTACACTGCCTGTACCCGGTAGAACAGTCCATGAGAATATTCCTGTCCTGGAAGCTGAGAGAGAAATCAAAGATTTGTCTCCCGTCGTCCCACGTCAGCCCGTTACAATGTTGGCGACTCCCGCTTCGGCGGTCGAGTGGGTAGAGGAGGGACGGCGGGGGATGAATCTCCTGCTCGGACAGATGCAGGAGACTGTCCACCAGCTTAAGGGAACAGTAAGGGAAGGTAGAGCAGAGTTGCAAGAAGTGCAGCAAAGTATCGCACTGGAACGCGACAAGTTAGTCAATATACAAAAGGGCATACCAATACCCCCTGTAACATTGTGTCAACCTGTTAGGTCTGAAGTATTACATGCGCAAGGTGTGGAGCCTACACGCATCTATACTGCTAGTGAAGTAGAAACTCCTATAGCAAACCCTATTAAGGGTGATTATAGACCTGTTATTAATGATATTCCCTATAGACCTGATAATGATCCGAGAAATTTATATACCGATAATTCGATATTAAATAACACGATGGCCCAAGAAAGCTTTACGCGTCAGATGGCTAGAACATAAGCCCGCCAAGCGGTCAAAGTGGGAGAGATCGTCAAATTCAATGGAGATGAGATGAAATGGTTACCTTTCAATGAATATTACAAAGACAGCATACAGAACTCTGTACTATCTAACGGAGAGAAACTTAGGTTCCTCATCAAGTGCTTGGAAGGACCTCCCAAGTTAATGGCGTTAAAGTTTATTGGACATCCAGAAGGATTAAGACAAGTATGGGATACATTAAACATCAGGTATGGTAACAAGGATAACATAGCTAAGTATTTGTATGCAAAATTAGTAGCCCCCCGACACTTCCTTAGTAGCGGGATTATAGAGTTTTCCGATGAGATTCAAGAGATCTGTAGACAATTGGACTGGTTAGGTAAGTCTCATGAATATCAGAGTTCCATGGTTATTGGAGCCGTAGTCTCTACTTTACCAAAGGGTGGAGTATGTACACGCTGGGACAAGAAAGTGTTGTACATGAATGAACAACAACGACGAAGTCCTACCATGGCTGATCTCATGTCCTTCTTAGATGGTGAAGTAAAACTACAACTCATCAAGCAGTCCAGAGAGAAAACATCGGAAAATAAGGTAAGTGAGAAACCCGCTTCTAGGAGAAGAGTAACACCGGTGTGTTACACTGACGACGGCGAAAGCCAAGCTTCTCAAGAAGAGGACAGCGGGAAAGACATTGATAGATATTACTACGTTGACAAAACCTCAAAAGACGTAAGTAAATACAAGTCTCGAAACAACGATAGGAGAGAACAGGTTGCCAAGACCCCTCCTCAGTCCCCTAACAGAATGCACGTAAGAAAGCCCGAACAAAGAACGAGAGTGCATCAGGTTACCCAAGGTAAAGTGAGTAACATAAAACCTAACTGTGCGCTGTGCGACGGGACACACCGTTTGAGTGCGTGTGCTGAATTTCTAAAGAAATCCCTTGTAGACAGACGTGCAGTCGTATGGGATAAGCGGTTATGCTATAATTGCCTCAGAAAAGGACACCAACGGCGAACCTGTTACTCCGACATAAAGTGTGCAAAGTGTGGCGCGAAACATCACATCTTGTTACACAGTGAGTTCGAACGAGACAAACTGAGTCAGGTAAGTGAGCCCGAACTACATGTCCAATTCAGTGATGTCAACGACACTGATCAAGAATCTGAGATGGAAGGATTCTATACTGATGAATTCTCCGAAGCCAACGAATCCTGTTATCTAATCAATACCGCAGTGTATCGAGCACTTACTTATGAAAAGGACACCAACAATGAGTTTCCCCCAACTACTTTCGCCAAACAACCATCTTGGAAAGCTCCAACTTCCAACGTAGGTATCAGAGAATTTCCTGTAGTGCAGGTAAGAGTTCACGGTCTTAACAAAAGTTACATAGTGAACGCCCTCCTTGACTCCGGCAGCACAGGAACATTCATCGATCAAGAACTAGCCGAAGATATCTTTGCTGGACAACCCAAGTTCCGGACTAAATTAAATATGTCAGGAATTATGCAGGTTTGGAAATCTACCCTAACGGCAGATTACTATGTAGGTGTGTTGTCCACCCCCCAGGATAAGTTAGGAGCACAAGGTATAAGGTCGGTAAAAATGGTGGCTATAAAGAACTTCGCTACTACTCAAGCAGACCTTTATAATTGGGACGAGGATGAGAGCATCCAACATCTTAAGATACCTCGATTCCAGACAGATTATCCTGGAGTGCAAATACTCATCGGCCAAAACGCGCATGAGGCGCTCGAAACATTGGAGAAACGGCCTGCTCAACCACAGCCACTGCAAACCTATGCGGTAAGAACTAGAGTAGGTTGGTACTTTACTGGCCCTTCCCGCAGGACTCTCGAAGAGAGAATGCCACAAGAACAAACATACCAAGTACACGATTGGGAAGTGGAGAGCAGTGAGGTGGACGAACTAACTGAGGGAACACCATACTCCTCAGATAATGACGACATCTACCAACTCTTCGATGAAGAGAACACAATCGACCTACTTACAGAAAACCAAACTTGGAAAAGTCAGGTGAACCTATGTCAACTGATTCGCCCATTGGAACCCATCGCTTACAATGACGAACTAAACGATGAGATAGAACGCTACAACGCTAGAACTCGGGACGAACTAGCCGTACGATTCTTTACTCAGGAACTGGTAGAGCCCAATTCATATGATAAGGCTCTATCGATAGAAGAAGAAAGAGCCAAGCAAATCCAGGAAACAACCACACGTTTTTTAAAAGACCAAGGTAGATATGAAATCGGCCTACCATTTCGAAAACGAGAACCTAGATTTATAAATAACAGACCTTTGGCAGAGAAAAGAATCGCTCAATTACATCGACGACTTACAGCTAATGCTTCAGCGAAAGAAATGTACCAAACTCAGCTGAAGAAATTTATAACAAAGGGATACGCGGAGCGAGTACCGGAAGGAACACCAGTGACTGAGAGAACGTATTATTTAACACATCATTACGTTCCCGAACCCGGTAAACCCCATGAAGTACGAGTCGTATTCGATGGCTCTGCTCTATATATGGGCCAATCCCTCAATTCCGAGTTGTTACCAGGACCCAACTTACTCCAATCTTTGTTGGGAATACTTTTAAGATTAAGACAATATTCCATCGCGTTCGCCTCCGATATCGAAGGAATGTTCTTACAAGTCAAGGCGCTGGATAGAGATAGAGACAGCCTGAGATTTCTGTGGTGGCCTGAAGGAGACCTCAACCAGAAACCGGTAGAGTACTGGATGACCATCCAGGCTTTTGGGATCATATCAAGCCCTTCCAACGCCTGCTCCGTGGTGCGAACCACTGCGAATGACAACCGAGACTCCTTCTCCAAAGAAGTGATAGACAACATAAAACGCAATATATACATGGACGACAATTTAAGGTCCCTTCCATCAGTAGAAGAAGCCATAGCTGTCGCGAAAGGAACGGTAGAGTGTTTGAAAAGAGGTGGATTTCGACTGACGAAATTCACTAGCAACTCCCGTGAGTTTCTGGAAGCCATACCGGTAGAAGACCGCGGAGCGAAAGACCTAGATTTAATAAAGGACGATCTTCCTGAAACCAAGACGCTTGGCTTGAAGTGGGACACTGAAAGAGACATCCTGTTTTTTCAGCTCAAACAGCGAGATAATCCAGTTCGGACCAAACGGATTTGTTTAAGTATCCTGAGCACTTATTTCGACCCATTGGGATTTATTAGCCCAGTTATATTGATTGCTCGGAGTTTAGTACAACAAATGTGGCTTGAAAACCACTCATGGGACGATCCGCTTAAAGGGGAATTGTTAAAGAAATGGATGAAATGGGAAGATTCTCTACCTGCCATCGAGAACTTTATAATTTCCCGTGCATATTTTGGCCATGTTCTTCCTACGTATTCCTATCAACTCCATGTGTTTGGAGACGCCAGCGACATGGGAATAGGTATAGTAGCATATCTGCGAGTCGAAACTCCGGATGGAATCAAAGTCGCCTTGGTTACCTCTAAGGCATTGATTAACAACAAGTTAAAGGTTCCTCGAGCGGAGTTAAAGGCGGCTTTATACGCTACAGCCATCGGCCGGAACGTAACGGAACAAATCGACTACCCACTGGAGAAAACGGTTTATTGGACCGACGCTTTACTCGTGTTGGAGTATCTAACCAATGAAGTCTGTCAGTTTAGCGTTTTTGTTACTAACCGAGTAGCTATTATTCTTAGTCGCACAAAGATAGATCAATGGAGACATTGCCCTGGTACGATTAATCCAGCCGATATCGCCTCCAGGGGAGCAACTCCACAGGAACTGATAGATACTCCAGATTGGTTGGGTGGACCCGACTTCCTGAGCAAGGAAGAGGATGAATGGCCTCCTCACCTTACTACGGCAGAGATTAGACAAGCCAAGGGAGCGGAGACAGTCAAACCTAAAACCCGGGCGAGTAAATCGAAGTTATTTAAACCGACTATCGATCTATCTGTATTACATACTTCCGGGAATGATGCTTCGGATCCACAATCCCTCAACACAAATAAGTCTGTTGTGGAAATTAGAGATAGAGATTGGAAATCTGGAATACCAGACGTCTCGCAAGGAATCTCACCCATGCTGCAGAGAGCAATGCATCACTACAGTTCCTGGAATCGGCTCTGTAAAGCCGTCACATATTTAAGACGATGTTTTCATCATCACTACTCCAGGACGAAGACCACTAGTGATACCGCTCCATTGACATCTGCACAAGTTCATGTTATTAAAAATTTACCCAAATATAAGACATCTGACCGTTTTCTAAAGGAGAAAATTAGTCACCAGGAGTATGAAGAAACCAATAAACAGATATTGAGACTCCTGCAATGCTATGAGGATTCCGATAAGTATTTCCTGTTGTTGAGAAATCCGCAGATGCGCTTAAGGGATCGATTCTCTAGCACAATGATAGATGGGTTAATACGTGTTGGAGGAAGACTCACCAATGCGCCCTTATCCTTTGACACCAAATTCCCCATACTTATTAGAAATCTTGAAGTACAAATCAAGATGATTGTAGACATTCACGGTAAACTTTATCATGCTGGTAGAGAACGAATTCTTAGCAAAATTCGAACTCGCTATTATTTTGATAAACCCCGTAGAGCTCTGAACCAAGTTCTTAGGAACTGCATACCCTGTAGGAAAGCATTCAGTAGGCCTTTAACACAGCGAGAGGCAGAATTACCTAGGGAACGAGTAAGCTTCTATGAACCACCTTTTACTAATACTGGTGTAGATTTATTTGGCCCTATTGAAGTATATCGTGCGAGGACTATAGTCAAGAGATGGTGTGTCATCTTCGTGTGCATGACTTGTAGAGCCATCCATCTCGATATGGTGAACGATCTATCTACCAACAGCTTCGTCTTAAGTTTGCGACGACAGATCGCTCGCTTCGGGACGAGTAATACCATGAGATCGGATAAAGGAACGAACTTCATAGGTGCCAACAACGAGATACAGGCTTACGTGAAGGACTGGAACCAAAGACAGGTGGACGACCAGCGAAGAATAACAGCGTCTAGCTGGACCTTCAACGCTGCCGACGCCCCTTGGTGGGGAGGAAGTTGGGAGAGGTTAATTCGAAGTGTCAAAACCGCATTTCACTTTATAGTGCCATGCCGCGCGTATCTCACCGACGAACTTTTGCGGACGTTAATGGAGGAAATAGCTGCCTATCTCAATGAGAGACCGCTTATGCCAGTCTCATCGAGTCCCGATTCCCTAGAAGCGCTAACACCCGCGCACTTCCTACTGAAGAAACCTGTAGCCATGCTCCCACGATCGGAGATTGCCGACGGAGACGAATACTGCCGTCGAACTTGGCAACTTATGCAGTTGCTATCCCGTCGTTTCGCTGACCATTTCGAGAAACATTATCTGCCCACGCTACAACTTCGAACTAAGTGGTTTGCGCAGCAAGAAAACGTCAGCGCCGGAGATATGGTGCTTATTGTAGATCCAGACCTCCCACGTAAACGGTGGCAGACAGGTCGTATCATCGAGACACACATCTCAGATGATGGTTTAGTACGCTCGGTAGAACTCATCGTCATGCGGCGTAACTTCAAGAAGCCAGGCATCATCTTTGAGACGCAACAACTCAATCGCCCAGTTGGTCGTTTATGTTTACTGGAAAGAGACAGAGAACTCTCTGGAAACTATGGAAGGCAAGACACTCTTCCCACGACCACCTCCCTAATTCCTCAAACATCTAGGGACTCCCTAACGTGATACGTCTGGAGTGGGTGTATGACTATATTGTTTTATCTATTATTATATTTTTATATGCGAACTTTATTATGTACTTTGTTATAATCGTTTTTATTCAATTTTATTTAGTAGAATGTTATTTTAGTGATTATTTAGTAGATTAGTGCAATATATTAGTGTTTATTACGTACGTAATTACTTATAATATATATTTAGTGCGACGGCGAGAAATAATTTTTTCTCTTTCCTTACTGTCCGTATCATATTATAAATACGTGACTACAGTAAGATGAAATGTCCGTACTTCTTAAAGTACAATAAAGCCACTACTATATTCAAGTATTATTGGTAGGCAGAGTATTAGGAATGCAAAGTTCAGATCCTCGTGTCTCGGCTAAACCAAGCTCTGGGTAGACCTTGGAAACGACTTGCCTCTTCACACTGACATTGCTTTGTGCGATATTGCTCTTCTACCTTATATTAAATAATACATATAGTAGCGTGATGTCCCTCTAACAGTAGCGTAAAATGCAAATAAATCTGTTAAACCTTTTGACCATCTGTAATTCTAGTCGATTAAGATATCGCGGCACCCACCGATATACTTGAAAGACAAATTCTAGAATCAGTGGTTAACGTCCCCAGACAAGTTCTGGAATAAATCGGTGCCCATCTTAAATATTAATATAATATTTATTAAAATCTGTAAAATTCAGATCCGTTAACAATTCTAGTCGATTAAGATATCGTAGTACTTACCGATACTCTTAAAAGACAAATTTCATAGAATTAAGGATCCTATGTCCCCAGACCTGCTCTGGAATCAAATTGTGTCAATTTTAACATCAAATAATAAAATTCACGGGAATAAATTTAAATTCATATTTTAAATGAATTTCATAAATTGTCATTTTGTACAATTTATAACATTCCCAAAATTCCATTAATTAATAGATCATGGGAGCGGAGATTCATCCTATTGAGTGTATTAGAGTGCGAGAATCTCCAACATATAGTCAATAGCCGATAAAATTAATAAAATCATGCATAGAGAGGATATTGACAATTAAAGAATTATTATTAAATAGCATCCCAGATCTGTATGCATGAGAATTACCCTAATTCTACCGCTAGCATTCCATAATGTCACCATAGCAACACCCACGCTAGAATTAGAAGCAAGTTAAAAGAACAATAGAAAGCTTGTCCCATTGCATAGCATAGAGAATATAGCACACTGCTAGTATCCAAGGATACACAGTAATAACGTGACATTCTGGAAGGCACTGACTAACGGACAAATGGCCTGTATGTGTGCAGTTGGTGACAGTTGTGTGGAATTTGTGCGTTTATAGGTGAATGTTACTGCTAAAGTATGTTTACAGTAGCTAGTCGCAATTGTAAAAATAGCCCAACTCTCCTATAGAAAGAACCTAAGTGGATCCAAGCCTTTGGGACGGACAGTGGAGTGACTTGTGCCGGTTATCGTTGTCGTGCTGTTGCTACATGTTGGCGTAAACACCGCGACGACGGTACATCGGCGCTGAGAATCCCACTGTCCGGGGGCAAAGAGAGGTAGGCAGCGACGCCCGCTCGCCTAAAATATAAACTTATTTGGATATTAATAAACTCAGATAGCAGATATGACGGAGTTGATAGAAGATGATCTTGGTATTAGGGAGCGATATACTCTACCTTTACAAGCATTTGTGGATAGCTTAATACGCGGTGAAGCCGATCCAACCATTACGGAAGACGATGGTCGTTATATCGAACCGCCGATGTCCCAAGAACAACTTGCACGTGAATTGGACTATCGAAAATTCACCACTCGCTATACGAATCGTAATGGTACGTATATGGACTTCTTAACGACCGGCCATCCTATCGATTTACATGATACGGACGATGTAGATACAGAAAGGGAAGTGGTTCTATTTAAATATCATGCCCAGCGGAGTCGTAACGATGGACCGGGAGTGGAACACGGGAATTCTGTTCGAGGACAACTCGAAAGATAGAATGTGGAAGAAAGCTTGTAAAGACAAATAGAGGAGAACACTGGAGAAGAGACATGGGTTAATGTCCAGGGTCCATGATGTGAATAGTTTTTCCCCGGGGCACGGGTGCTCGCGGGCGGTCTCCTTCGGGAGGCTGTAATTTCTCTTCCTTCATCGTTTTCCTGTAATTATTGTGATCAGTGTCACAATTAAAGGACAAGAATGAATGATGATGTGACGGAAACATGTCCATTGTGGTATCTTATGGATACTACCATATATCCTCCCTCCTCTTTACTCCCTTTATCCCTCTATACATCGCTATTGAAAATACAACATACTTCGTCCCACCTTCTCTTCCCAATGTGCTCGGAGCTTTGGGAGACGATCGACCAATCATTGCCGTATCGTGGTATGGATCATACCGCCTCCTAATAAATCCCCACCCCTTACTGTTTATTTGTATGCTCATATTGGTGTCCGCACCTCTCGTCCATATAACATTCCAAATTCTGTTGATATTTATGATATCAACCTCCACCCTTTACTGTTTATCTGGATGCTGATATTGGTGTCCGCACCTCCTGTCCATGTACCATTCTGTTGATATTTATGATATCAACCTCCACCCTTGTTGTTGATTTGATTAGAAAATCAACCACTTCCTAATTTCCTCAAGTCCACGACCGTGATTCAAGGACTGAAAGGATACGTAGACAGTCTATGAACAACTGGTACCATTATGTGTCATAAATCTGGTTGTTCACCTCCCTAATCACTAGAGATAAATTCATTTGGAGATAGTCTTCGAATGTTTGAATCCTCCTACTGAAGTCGTATTTCTGAATATTTCTGAATACGATATAGGTCTTCCTCTGCTCCCGATCATCGATGGCGGAAAACATATTAGTCATCCCATCGGAATATGGAGAACATTCCATACCCTTTCGTTGATACTCAGTTGATTGCGCCCTGGGCAGAAGGTCGAGGTTTCTTCCGCACCATGTATGCTAATACTTCTAGCAACATTACCAAGGTGCAACGAACTTCCATCGGACATCTTGCCTTTCAGGAATACGGATGGAATTTCAAAGTCGGAAATCCCATTAACTATCAACAGGTATACGGAGACCATTATTCTCGATTATACTTTGATGGACCATTGACCGCACCTGGCGCCGTGTATAGCTTCATGAGTGTTCCACTCCGTCCCTCCTTAGCTATATACACGATCTTTGAAAACACCGCACTTGCCGGTTGGCTAGCCGATGTGTGCAGTCGTACTATACGCGCCCATCCATTAATACTTGGGACCAAACTCGCTAAGCTAGATGAACATAATAAATTCATCCGTTTCGAATGTTTCCTGCGATTTTTAACCCCGTTCCGCAACGTGGATAGCCAATTTAAAGACCGCGCTTTGACCAAGCTCAGCCTAAGAGACTCAGCTGCGGAGAAGTTGGATAGCGCTGGATTCGCCATTTTCAGAGAGATTTGTATATCGAACTTGCACTCCTCTGTTATACAAAGACCTCGAATCCCCACAGGTTATTCTGTCGTGGAAATTCAGACAATAGGTCCACCTGAAGAGACAGACGCGCCCACTTCTGCTATGCACTTGGAAGACGAACCAATATGTCTAGAATCTGAAGAGATTCAGCCTATCGCGCCCCGGAACAGCGACAACGATTACATCATAGAATGGTATCAAGGTCCACAGTGTCTCACTGCGTATGATTATCGACATGCCAACTATGTTTCTAGGCAACGTTGTCGGTTATGCGCATCGAGAGACCACGATACGCCCATGGACACCAATGTCCGCTGTTCCTATTTCCAAGAACAACCGACTATGGAAATTTATTGCGCATATTGCAGACTCAATAACTTGCATATCTTTGCGGTTTGCCCTCAATTTATGACTCAATGTCACCATTGTCAACTAAAGGGACATGCTAGTTTCGACTGCCCTTTTAATCACGATTTGGAAAGCGTAGATGAAATGATCACACTACGTTACATCAGAGCTTGGGAAGCGAACGCTGATTTACATTGTGATTCGCGCCATCGCTATTATCCCGGACGCGCTTACGAAGGAGTTTATGCATTATCTATTCGCTTCGGTTGAACAGAAATCATGCAAATCAAGTTACGAGCTACTGAAGCGCGTTGGAGAATGTATTTCAACCAAATTCGTACGCAAATTTCTCAGGAGTGTTAATCCTAGCGACCTTCATTCCTATAACTTAATCAATTATATCCGTCAGGATCCGGACTATGGAGACTTGTTTGTTAACTCACACCCCGAGTTACAGGAAGTATATCGACGGCCTTACGAATACCGAGCCCGCGAACGTGAGTTGGAAAGGACCATTAAACCCCGGAGGTTTCTAACTGCCTATGGTCCACCCACGGCCCTCGTTCAGACCACTCGTAAAGGACCCGTAAGAGCGGCTGTCTTGAAACGAGCTCTCAAAGCCGTTAGACCCCTCTCCCCGGACGTTGATGTCAATCAACCCGGTACTTCGACTGGCGGATACACCGACCATAATCCTACACCCTCTGATGCAATCATATTGCACCCTTCACCCCGGAGTTATAGCCCTCCTTGTAAAGTGGCTCGCCCCAAAGAGAAAAGGACTCTGGCTAGCTTTAAAAAACTGCGTAAACGCCGTCCGCGCAAGAAAGACTAACTGTTTAGAGTATTTACGTATATTAGAAACTGTGATTTTGTATATTTTATAGACTCAAATCCCATTTTCTGGGAGCGGTGTAAAAGCTTCTGTGGGATATAACTGGCCCCTTTTGCTTTGCAATCCAGTTTCCCCCCAGGCGCTGGAATACTCTAAAAAGGTTCTCTAACTGTATATATATTCCCCTCGCCCGCAAGGTACCGTTATAGGTGTTTTAACGGACATAAAAGTCATTCTGCTATATACGTGTTTTGGCGGACATGGTAAGGCAAAAACCTGCAATGCACCAAATACCTTTCACAGCTTAGCCGTGATGATTCATATTACGACATCTAACAGCTGGTCGCTGACATGGAAACAGCCATTGGACGCATGGTTCTTTGTTTGGCTTGAGCCAATCAGAGCGATTTTTTCTGTCGACGTGTAGCTTTTCGGCCGATCATACTGAGAGTGTTCAGTCTTACTGTTTTTTACTTGATACTTTGTGTTATTGCTATCTAGGCCAGGAACAACGGCTCTAGAGTCAACTCGTTTTCAAACTTTAGAAGAAACATTAGTAGGCTTAAATTATAAAGCGTATAACTGTTATCGGTCCATATCAGTTCACATCATATATCAATTTATATCAACTTGTTTCTATTCTTGCATTATCGGTTCAACATACATTATTATACTGCTATTTACTGTTGTGTTTTGGTTGAATATTATTTGGAGAACATATATAAAGAACCCAAATTTCCCAATTTTCTTGATACACTACAGGTTAGAGAGGCGGGTTATATATAGCGATTGCGACTTATATTGTTGTGGTTTGTAGTGAATTTAATGCTATTTGGTAAGCCCTACATGAGTCAATTGCTGTTCGCTTTATATATGATAAAATTCATTGACGGTCGGCAAATTAGTGAGCAGTATTGTGTGTTACCGGTAGTGTGCCTGATAGTGATTGATAACTAAGCATTTCCTAAAGAATGCGCCTCATACGTGAATCATAAGCCTTACCGACTTACCGTTGTGATTAGTATAAGTCATATCTCTGTTTACCTAGATAGAGCGCCACGTCCTAAAGGAACTGTTAATATTTTCCGAAAGTGAATAATATTAGTCAGAAATTAATTATTAACGATCAATCGAATAATACAGTACAGTAAGCTTACACTGCAATAATAATCTAAGCCCTCAGAATCCAGTCTCCCGGGAATATCCAGCGGGTGAATGGACGCGCACTAGGCTGGCTTCTGCTAATGTTGTGTTTATTGGTATTAAATATTCGTCATCTTCTAAAGTCTATTTATAAACCAAAAGACATATAAATTTTAGCAGGTTAAACTGCTAAAGGTCTTCAAAAGCGCGTACACATCGTATTGTGTATGATTCAGGAACTACAGTATATATCGTGCGATATATATCTAAAGGACATGTGATTATTATCTTCTGTACATAGTAAGATTTTAAAGGGATGCCCCCCCCTTCCCCCCCCCCACAGGCTCCCTCCTACGGACTAAAGGTACGCCCCTAGCGGTGCTGACCCCGCAACTACATTACCGCAGTCATAGTATCGAGGAACTTAACTCGGAGATGCAGAATCTCGAGGGACTAATGAAGGATCTTAATGCCATAACTAATGCCGAGTTTGAGTGCTGATGGATCAATTTAATGGACATTTCGTGACGAATCAGTGTGACAATTATTATTGTGACAATTCTAAATGTAGTTTTCTTTTGAAATCGAACGCACATCATTATGCATTTCATGCGGATAACAGCTAATAATACTGTTCTATACGATTCTCTATTAGTAAACACAACTGGTTACCGGTTTATAGATACTGTACCTACTGTTCTATACGATTCTCTATTAGTAAACACAACTGGTTACCGGTTTATAGATACTGTACCTACTGTTATATACGATTCTCTATTAGTAAACACAACTGGTTACCGGTTTATAGATACTGTACCTACTGTTCTATACAATTCTCTATTATAGTAAACACAACTGGTTACCGGTTTATAGATACTGTACCTACTGTTATATACGATTCTCTATTATAGTAAACACAACTGGTTACCGGTTTATAGATACTGTACCTACTGTTCTATACGATTCTCTATTAGTAAACACAACTGGTTACCGGTTTATAGATACTGTACCTACTGTTCTATACGATTCTCGATTAGTAAAAACAACTGGTTACCGGTTTATAGATACTGTACCTACTGTTCTATACGATTCTCTATTATAGTAAACACATCTGGTTACCGGTTTATAGATACTGTACCTACTGTTCTATACGATTCTCTATTAGTAAACACAACTGGTTACCGATTTATAGATACTGTACCTACTGTTCTATACGATTCTCTATTATAGTAAATACAACTGGTTACCGGTTTATAGATACTGTACCTACTGTTCTATACGATTCTCTATTAGTAAACACAACTGGTTACCGGTTTATAGATACTGTACCTACTGTTCTATACGATTCTCTATTATAGTAAACACAACTGGTTACCGGTTTATAGATACTGTACCTACTGTTCTATACGATTCTCTATTATAGTAAACACAACTGGTTACCGGTTTATAGATACTGTACCTACTGTTCTATACGATTCTCTATTATAGTAAACACAACTGGTTACCGGTTTATAGATACTGTACCTACTGTTCTATACGATTCTCTATTATAGTAAACACAACTGGTTACCGGTTTATAGATACTGTACCTACTGTTCTATACGATTCTCTATTATAGTAAACACAACTGGTTACCGGTTTATAGATACTGTACCTACTGTTCTATACGATTCTCTATTATAGTAAATACAACTGGTTACCGATTTATAGATACTGTACCTACTGTTCTATACGATTCTCTATTATAGTAAATACAACTGGTTACCGGTTTATAGATACTGTACCTACTGTTCTATACGATTCTCTATTAGTAAACACAACTGGTTACCGATTTATAGATACTGTACCTACTGTTCTATACGATTCTCTATTATAGTAAATACAACTGGTTACCGGTTTATAGATACTGTACCTACTGTTATATACGATTCTCTATTATAGTAAACACAACTGGTTACCGGTTTATAGATACTGTACCTACTGTTCTATACGATTCTCTATTAGTAAACACAACTGGTTACCGATTTATAGATACTGTACCTACTGTTCTATACGATTCTCTATTATAGTAAATACAACTGGTTACCGGTTTATAGATACTGTACCTACTGTTATATACGATTCTCTATTATAGTAAACACAACTGGTTACCGGTTTATAGATACTGTACCTACTGTTCTATACGATTCTCTATTAGTAAACACAACTGGTTACCGGTTTATAGATACTGTACCTACTGTTCTATACGATTCTCTATTAGTAAACACAACTGGTTACCGATTTATAGATACTGTACCTACTGTTCTATACGATTCTCTATTAGTAAACACAACTGGTTACCGGTTTATAGATACTGTACCTACTGTTCTATACGATTCTCTATTAGTAAACACAACTGGTCACCGATTTATAGATACTGTACCTACTGTTCTATACGATTCTCTATTAGTAAACACAACTGGTTACCGGTTTATAGATACTGTACCTACTGTTCTATACGATTCTCTATTAGTAAACACAACTGGTTACCGGTTTATAGATACTGTACCTACTGTTCTATACGATTCTCTATTATAGTAAACACAACTGGTTACCGATTTATAGATACTGTACCTACTGTTCTATACGATTCTCTATTAGTAAACACAACTGGTTACCGGTTTATAGATACTGTACCTACTGTTCTATACGATTCTCTATTAGTAAACACAACTGGTTACCGGTTTATAGATACTGTACCTAATGTTCTATACGATTCTCTATTAGTAAACACAACTGGTTACCGGTTTATAGATACTGTACCTAATGTTCTATACGATTCTCTATTATAGTAAACACAACTGGTTACCGGTTTATAGATACTGTACCTACTGTTCTATACGATTCTCTATTAGTAAACACAACTGGTTACCGGTTTATAGATACTGTACCTACTGTTCTATACGATTCTCTATTATAGTAAACACAACTGGTTACCGGCTTATAGATACTGTACTTACTGTTCTATACGATTCTCTATTAGTAAACACAACTGGTTACCGGTTTATAGATACTGTACCTACTGTTCTATACGATTCTCTATTATAGTAAACACATCTGGTTACCGGTTTATAGATACTGTACCTACGATACTAAGACCTCATAAGGATATTGAGCTCCATATACAGTATAATAGATAGCGATAGTGTGATTGTGTGATGAGTGGATTAACTGTGAAGATAAATTATCCGAAAAACTGACAGAATACATGTGGAATCAACAGATAAGAAAAAGAAAAATATACGGATTCCATGAGATATTACCTTCTCCGAAAATCCACGAGTTAAATATACCTTTATGCTGATTCAATGAGAAACAAGGGTTAAAGAGGCAAACAGCTGGAATTTTTAGCTTGGGGGGTTTTTGAGGTCTAGGTGATTTCATTTCAGATATCAGTTTTCATGCGTGGCAAAATCTCATCTGTCTGTCTGTCTGTCCATGGAATACTAAATATGTAAACCGCTGCAAGATTTTTTTCGTACTCTGTCATGCCATTTTTGAGATATAGCATTTTATATAACGCTCCCATGGCCTACTATTATACACAGCCTAATAAGCTGCATTTTGAGGCCATTCAAAAAGAGACCAGTTTTTTTTACAACAATTTGATATTTTGATATAATTCTTTAATTGGACTGAATTGAAGCCTCCTAAGATACTAAATTACAAGGTAGCTTGTGTTTTAGGTAGGTTTAGCTATTAATTTCGACACTGGTTCCGACCATGGCCTACTATATATACGGCCTAACATGTTGTCGATTTGGCCTTAAAAAAAGAGGCCAGTTTTTTTTACACTATTTTAATATTTTGATATGGGGAGAGTTCTATAAATTGTCATTTGCTGCAATTTGGTCAACGGACGTAATTGAAGTCTCTTCGTTAAGCAAGATACTAAATTTTATGGTAGCTAGTGTTTTAGATAGGTTTACCTAGTCATTTCAACACTGTTTCCGACATCCTGCATCCCTCTATAAATTTTTTGAGGAGTCGTTAAAATTACTACGACAATCACTATTTCCTGATTGGTTTTAAACTGGGTACCTAGCAACGCCATCAGCTGGTTTCAAAATGCCATATTGCTGATATGGCGACAGGAAATAGTGATTCTAGTAATTTTAAGAACTATTTTAAGGGCCTTAAAAATACTAGAGTCACAATTTCGGAAGCCCTTAAAACAACTAGAGTCACTATCCGGTAACACAGGGTCAGTGACAGAACTGACAAGCACCCGTTAAATTGACTAACACTGTGGGGCGAGCCACGAAGGTGTGCGAGCTTAGAAGACGGGTACCAATCTCAACCTCGCGTCTATCTGTCTGTCTGCCAGGCGGTTGGTCGGTCGGTCCGTCTAATCTTTGAATGCTAATACAGTACTCAGCGAATCTTTTAGATGAAATGATACACTGTACCAAACGTGGTACACAAGTATATGTCAAAAGTTTACAAAGTTTTCAGAATTTTGGCGTCGCGCATTTAAATTTTCCGTCTCTAGGAGGCGCTAAATATCACTTAATAATAACTTTTGAACCCCTTCATTGATTTTGAATAACCTATGGTTGGTTCTCAATTAATTATTAGGTACGGTCAGAGACTCAAAACATCAGCATCGGCCGCTAGATGTCGTTAACAAATTTACCTCTGACATTTAAGTTGTTGAATTTAAGAATATTATGTATAACAGCTAATATTTATTGCTACTGAAATAAGAGAATATGTTTTATGAGAATATGTAATTGCTACAGTATTTATTTAAGATAAAATGTGCATATCTTAACAACTGATCTTATAACCACTAAACTAAGTAAAACATTGATTTTTGGTCTCAGTTTTTACAATATGATCTATGATCACTACCACTATGCTGCACGAACAAATCTTCATTGAGAAACCTTGACCAATTACTGGCTTCAATAAGTGTGGGTTTTTTATATTTGCTGATGACCGACCCTTCTAGGTTTTCGTGTGGTAAATAACCGAAGTTGTCGCTTCACTCGTTTATTTCTAGGCGATTTAGTCACCTTTGGAAGTGTAATTCTTGAACTATTACTAGGCCTACAGCACTAGCACGCAGTTTTGTTATTAAATCATCTAAAGTTGAGAGAGCTATTTCTCCCTGGGTTGATGTTGTAATAATTTCTTTAATAGTTTCCATTCGTTTTTTAATTTGATCGCGAACAATGTTCGCGCTTTTAGACCTTTAGCAGTTTAACCCGCTAATTTTAGGTGTCTTCTAGTTTATAAATCGACTTTAGCCTATAACAAGTATTTGTTGCATATAAGATATAAAGTTACATTAGCCGAAGCCAGCCTATGCGCGACCATTCACCCACAGTTAAGGGAGACTGGATTCGGAGGCTCTGACCTTATTGCGGTGTAGACTTACTGTACTATTCGATTGATCGTTAATATATAATCTCTGACAAATATTATTCACTTTCGGGAAATATTAACAGTTCCTTTAGGACGTGGCGCTCTAAGTATGTAAACAGAGTTATGACTTACACTAAACACAACGGGATGGCTAATGATTTTCGTATAAAGCGCATTCTTTAGGAAATACTTTGTTATCTGTCACACTCATGCACACTACCGCACACTGCTGCACACTGATCTGCCGACCTTCACTAAATTTGATCATATATAAGGAGAATAGCAACTGACACATGTAGGGATTATGAAATAGCATTCAATTCACTCCAAAACCACTATAATGTAAGTCGCAGTTGCTACAGGTAACTGGTCCCTCTTACCTTCAGTATATCAAGAAGATTGAGGTTTTATGATTATTTATCGATATTCTCCAAATATAACAACATATCCATCAACTGATAACAATTAATAACAGACAGTAAATAGCAGTAAAATAATGCGGTGAAAGGGATGTATAGTATGATATGGGCTGATATGGTTTGTCCAGTTTGATAACAGTTATACGTTCCTATAATCAAAGCCGTCGAATGTTTGGCTAAAGTCTGAAACTAAGAATAATTCCAAAGCCGATGTTCTGGGCTCAGGAAAAGGTAAACAAAGACCGTCATGCATTGCGCGATTTCCCGTAGGCTTCAGTGCAAATAAAATGAAAATCGCTCTGATTGGTCGAGTGAGCCGAACAAAGAGAGTTAAGAAAGCTCTACATCGACATCAAAATCAGCTGATAGATTTCGTCATCTAAACCACACTGTATTAAGAGTATTTTGGCGTATTGCGGCATAAAATGGCTTGTTATGTCCGCTAAAGTACACATACAGAAAAATGGCTTTTTATGTCCACTAAAACACCTACACAGTAAGAAAAACGGCTTTTTATGTCCGCTAAAACACCTACAGAGTACTTTGCGGGGAAAATGACTAGTTATATCCGCAAAAGCCTTTACAAACAAATATCGTAGGTACTTCAGGGTTAGACGATTAGGCATTATTTTAGCACAATTAAAGCGAACTATAGCAGAAGTACACTGTAGGTAGGTTCTGTATTAATAAAATGAAAGCGAATTCCAATCTGAGCGTTATACAAATGAAATGTACCGGCAGGCCGGTGTTGAGTAGGCCTACTGTAGGATTTTCTGTATCCTGATAACTTCTTTATATTTAATAATAGTGTTTATAGTTGTTTTAAGGGCACCTGGAATAGTGACTCTAGTATTTTTAAGGGCCTTAATAGTCGTTAAAATTACTAGAATCATTATTTTCCTGTCACCATATCTGCAGTATGGCATTTTGAAACCAGCTGATGACGTTGCTAGGTACCCAGTTTAAAACCAATTTAGGAAATAGTGATTCTAGTAATTTTAACGGCTCCTAATTTTTTGTAGTAGCTAGTACTTATTACTATTTGTATAGAAAATGTTCCAGTTCCAGAACATGCTAGCTATTCATTTTTAAAAAAGTTATGTTCTAGAACAAATATTTTTTGTTCTAGAACATTTTTTAGAAATAAATCTGGATTCTATTTAAAACGCATGGAATCGTTCTAAAACGTGTTTAAAATCAATAAAAAAAAATTGTGAAAAAAAATATTGTGAATAAAATTTTTATTTTTGAAAATTTTTTTTTATTGATTATAAACACGTTTTAGAACGATTCCATGCGTTTTAAATAGAATCTAGATTTTATTCTAAAAAATGTTCTAGAACAAAAAAGATTCGTTCTAGAACGTCATTTTTTCTTAAAATGAATAGCTAACATGTTCTGGAACATTTTCTATACAAATAGTAACAAGAACTAGCTGCTACAAAATATTTATAGAATGAAGTAGGATGACGGACCCTGTGTTGAAATGACTAGGTAAACCTATCTAAAACACTAGCTACCATAAAATTTAGTATCTTGCTTAACGAAGAGACTTCAATTACGTCCGTTGACCAAATTGCAGCAAATGACAATTTATAGAACTCTCCCCATATCAAAATATTAAAATAGTGTAAAAAAAACTGGCCTCTTTTTTTAAGGCCAAATCGACAACATGTTAGGCCGTATATATAGTAGGCCATGTTCCGACATCCTTCTATAAATATTTTGCCGTAGCTAGTTCTTATTACTATTCGTATAGAAAATGTTCCAGAACATGTTAGCTATTCATTTTTTTTTTAATATGTTCTAGAACAAATCGTGACCAAAGAGCCGGAACAATACTCACCAAAAAATGTGGTTTCGAGAAAAATGCAAAAAACCTTCTCATTTCCCTCTATATGGATCCCGTCTCCTGATTTTTTCGACAAGAATTTTATTGGTAATCTACATTACCACTTAACTCGCGTCAGAATAGTTCATATTAATCAACTTTGCCGCTAATTTAAATACATATTCCAAAAAAATTTGGCTTCTTTTGATTCGTTTACAATAAAATACAGGAGTTGTCATACATTGTATTGTGTGGTGTGGGTTCGACAGACTTAGTAAAATTGACTTGGGAGATTAAATTACCGAATTAACTTTTTTTACTTAACTTTTTTTACTTAAATTTTACTTTTTTTAAACAAAAAGCGAGACCGAGAATTAATGATAAACAGTAATATACGAATGAATGTGAAGGAATTTTATGGAAGGCTCATTTACCAAAACTATAAAGCTATCATGTCTGCTTGGAAAGTTATATTATAACAATATATATATATATTAACAATATTAATTTCAAACTATAACTAAACTCAACTAATAGTAATATTATATATTGACGAAGAGAAAAAATCAACATGGTAAGATTAAACCTATTTATTAATGATCAGAATCTCACTAAATATATTGTCACTGCCACTGTTATATTGAGAAATGGAAAGAACGAGGAAGCACGTCACAATTACCGCTGTATTATCAGATCAACTACAAATAATTTAATTAATATTAACTGTCAGCAATACTCGAGTTGAACGAGATTAGATTTACTATTACCCTATGCATCCTAGGCTAGCTTTGGATATTTTCTTGACAGATACTACAGACAAGTATATTTAGTATATTATACAAATCTACAAAAATTTACAAATTTACAGTACAAGGTCTTAAGTTGATAGTTGATATAATGTGACATTAAATTGTACTTCCATTAAAATTCGAAGCTCGCGGCCCAAACTATACATAATGTGGAACTGGATATACAAAACTCTCAATCGCAAATACAACCCAAAACGAAATTCCAATAGTTAACTAATAACCTTGCATAATTATTCACATCTTGGGGATTTGCAGATTTATCTGTGAAATTTACACGTAAAAATGGAAAACAATAAATTCAACTAGTTGAATTACTAATTCATTAGATATAGCGAAGCTTGCCAAGACACAGAGAGAGCTGTTTGCTGTCAACTACCCGTTGTAGGAGGGGTTCGCTGGAAGGGCGAACTGCAGCCGTTAGCGTAGTCACTATAAACCGCCACCACGCGTTCGTCGCTACTACGCACCACTTCGGCTTTGGGATATCGTCGCTGGAACGGCGTAGGATTCTTACGTGGATTGGCGGTGGTGGGGATGCTGCTGTCTCTAGCGAATAGTTCGTTGTCTTCGGCACCACGGCCCCGACGGGGATCCAGTGGAGGGAGCGATTCGGCCGGGGTCGAGAGATCAGCTCGGGAAAACTTGTCGATAAACGACATAGAGACGCTGGGTTCATCCGATTCGGTACAGCGGTCGTCCGCAGTCCCAACCAATGCCATCCTACAATTAATATCATCTATAAGGTCCGTAGATCCATCGGAATAACGGAGAGTCTCTTGGATGCAAAGTAATTCTGTACTACGGGAATTTCCTTCCGACGACGAATATAAACTTTCCGACTTTAATTCGATCTCATCGCTGCCGCTATCTCCGGTAATTATTGATAAATCGCCATCTACCTGCAAACCCTTCGTCAAATCGTCGATTAGGCCTAAGGAACGGGATTTCAATATTTTCTTCAGTTTGAGTCGTTTTCGATGTTCCATTTTCCGTGTCTCTTTCCTTGTGGAATGGCCATCGAGTATCACCCTGACTGGCTTGCTGAACAATTCACGATCCCAGTCGAGTGCAGTTGTAACGAAGACATCGGAGCTACCGCTTTCTCCGAAAGAGAAGCACTCGTTGGGGTCCAGACCACCCCATTGGTCGGCCACACCATCGGCTGGATCGCGGGAATATTTGTCGCATATAGCGTCGATGTTGTTATTAAACAATGACTGCGTGGCAGCTAGCTCCTCGGCGAGACTCCGCTCATCATTTGAAATAACAGAATCAACGGAAGAGTACCGGTAGTTTAATGAAGACGACGGTGAATACATTCTTTATACTTCGCCTGCTTCCAACGGCGTTTTGAAATACCAGTACATGCAGTAACGTGACGGCATTATGTAATGAAATGCTCAAGTTTGTACTGCAGTGCTCTGTGTGGAGAGCCACAAAGTTGGCAGGACCTTAGCGAACTAAAACACTTTTAGACGTGGGTCGATTTTTGCAAATAGTTTGCTGTTGTTTTCGATGTCCTTACGATTTTGACATGGTATAATTTTGTCCGATTTAGAGCTGTCGAGTTGAAAATTAGTAGGCATCAAAATTTTCAAAAATTTATTTTTTGATAGACTTACAGACACCATCAGTTCAACAGTATCTCCTAGAGGGATACATGTCTATAAACATTAAATGTCCTATTATTTATTTGCTTTTAATCCGCTAAAACTTGGCAAATTTAAATTTTCACTATACTGTAGATAGATGTTTCTTTGAAAGGAGGCTAAACCATCAGCAGTTCTCCAGTCTGCCGTTAGAGAACAAAATGTATAAAAGTGTAATCCTTAACCTATTTCGATATTTATGATATATTAAAGCCGAAACTTGGAATATATGTGGGGCGAGCCACGAAGTGAGCGAAGCCTTAGCATATGGGTACCATTAACGAGTTGTCTGTCGTCGTCGTCGTAAATTTTTGATCGCTATTAACCCTTTGACGCCTGTGACATACATGGTAGGTCACACAATAGGGCTCTATGACCTACATGGTAGGTCATGATGTTTCTCTTATCCTTAGCATCCTATCAGATGTCAGAGCCCTAGCAGGAACATTATTTAAATGTACAGAGCCCTTCAGCGCTTACATCTGGCGGGAAATTCAAATGTGAAATAATTTTAACAACTGTCTGTATCTATGCAGTATTAATTGTAGTATGCAGTAGGAACAGTAGCGACATTTACATTTAGAGTGCTGTCGCAGTGTAGCCTATGTAAAGATAGGTGTAGAATGTAGAGAGACATTATGAAACGCTCTTTTCCAAAGAGGGACCCGAAACCACTGAAACGACTTGGCTTCGATATCGATGACAGTTCTTCCGACTCAGATGACGAAGTATCCGACATCGAATCGACTGATGATGAACATGCAGATAATTGTTCTGACTCGGAATCTTCCGATTCTGATCCTATAGATTTGGGCCTTCCTACTGGAACCAGTGTTGGTTAGGGAAACATCCCACCTGAGTTGGCGCCTTGGAAACTTGTGACGGGAAACAA
The DNA here is from genome assembly GCA_032718475.1 of Nemertoderma westbladi. Lineage (NCBI taxonomy): Eukaryota > Metazoa > Xenacoelomorpha > Nemertodermatida > Nemertodermatidae > Nemertoderma > Nemertoderma westbladi. The sequence continues at coordinate 33,151 of JAUCBJ010007030.1, read as the reverse complement.
TGATTCAATAAACTTAGATAGGCCTTTCCCCGTGAACTCGCATCAAGTTGTGTCTCAGCATGCTATCGACGCAACAGAGTTTTGTTTGGAAAATTATGTCGATACGTTTGTTACTGATAGTTTGATTCAAGTACTGTGTGATAGTACGAATAGAAGAATAGAATACAGCGGGAGAAAATAGTTGAATTACCACCGAGCACCGGTACCGGTACTGGTACTGGAAGCGGTCCGATAGAACTAAAAGTGAAGGACGTTACTCTACTGGGGGTGAGGGCTTTTTTAGGACTCGCTATACTGATGTCGGTTATAATATCTGTTATATAATTGAATATATATATATATAAATAATATAATACCTGTTAGTCAGGTAACACAAACCCACTATTTTTCGAAATAGGTTACTATCGTTTATGCATTGTATAGAAATAAAAATATTAAAAATTTAGAAAAAATGTTAAAAAAAATAAAAATTAAAAAAAATGTATATATATTAAAAAATTAAAAATATTTAACAAAATATATATATAAATATTGTATTATATATAATATTTTATGTATATAATATATTTATATATATATATATGTTGTATACCTAAATATGTTTTACTATATGTGGTGTTTTACATGGATAATGTCTCCTTTAAAATTGGCAATTTTTTCAGAGCCCTAGCATGCAGTTTCAATTGCAGCTTCAGGCGTCAAAGGGTTAACTCGGTTATTCCTTGATGAAATTAAACGAAACTTGGCACGTATGTAGTCCGGCAAAAGTTTAGAAAGAATCTCAAGTTTGGTCCAAAACGAACGAACGCAACGAGTTTACAGTGGATACGAGTATCCATCTTCCATAAATCAGCAGTTACTCTCACAGTTTCGAGACTTTGCATAGTTATAACGGTCACTAGTCTCCGTTTAGGGTAATTATTTTAAGACAAAACAGGACGAGCGCAACGTGGCTAATGAAGGAGAAGAGTATTGTAAAACAAAAATGTCACACTTAACTTAAATAGCCCTAGTTAGAAGGTTTACAAATGACAGTTTAAAGTGTGTAAGGGCAAACTGAAATGGATCTCTATTTTACAACTAGTTTATCACAAACTGATAGCATCGCCTTCACTCATATTTTAGGAAAGACAGTTTTCGTATATCTAATAGAGATAAGTATAATGTACTTTATTCTAATATAGGCTCTCGTGCTGCGCGAAGGCCCCACTTACGTGTATTACATATACATACTGTATTATGTATTAGACGACATGATGTGTCTTTGTCAGGAAGTTGATCGTTCCGCAGTTCCCCAGTTTGCTTCCCGAATTGTAAATCCTTCGAAACTGTTTTATTAGTACAGTTTTAAAAATTGAAACCATTTCCCTTATGAAATTAAAAAAACCAACAATATCATAAGGTTATGAAGTATTGCACGATGTTGCGACTGAATAAATTTACATTCGTGATGAACCCAACGTTAATGTAAAGTACCGGTAACCTTTTGTTTAATTCACTCACCTGTTGGGGCGGGTTGTCATAGGTTTTTCAGGTTTTGGTTTTGAAATATTCCTGACATCAGTGATATTTCGCTTACAATTATTATTGTGAGATGAAGGAGTTTATACGGTTTGGGGTTTAATTTCAGAGCATCTCCAAATACTGTAATTGATATATAAAAGTATTCCAAGGGTAATTCAAATGATAAAATTAAAGTTTGTTAGCATGAATGACCATTGCATGACTTCACATTAGTTGTATCTCGTATCAATTTTTTAAATACAAAATTAAACAAAATTTTCATATCATTAGAAAGCTTGCGTTGCAAGGATTCTAAATGTAACAATATCTGAATTTCGTTGAGAAGCAGCTGAGATATAGGCGATCAAAGATTGCAAGAAGTATCATTCGCTGAAGGCCATTTATTGTATCGCATAAACACACAGAGTTTACCGGAATGGGGGTGTATAATATAATAATATTCATAAATACACAATACAGTATTCTGGAACATTTTGTTTATGCATGATTAGCTACGCAATATAGATATTGTATAGGCATACCGGCTGTTGCCCACCAACTCATAAAATAAATAACATGTTCTAGAATTTTGTGTATTTATTATTAGAATAAATGGCCTCCAACGAACGATAATTCTTGCGATATTTGAACGCCAATTTCTCAGCTGTTTCATAACGATAAGATAAGATACTGTATACAGGTATTACATATTTGGAATCCTTGCAACGCAAGCTTTCTATTGATTTGAAAAAATTACGACTAATGTGAAGAATGGCAATGATACGGATGGTGCGATTTCGCAAAGACACTTTTTTAAAACGCTTAATGGTTGATCGAAAAACTGAAATCGCTTTTTTGTTAAACGATATTTGTAATCAGTGCCTCGATGATATTAACCACACAAAAAGTTATTTCGGGCAAAAATTTGTTTTTAATGTTTTTAATACGAGAAAGGCATTTCCTAAAGGAAATGCAACCACGAAGCTAAGGAAAATTAAACAAACGGCCACAATTTGGTTCGTTGCTTAGCCTAGTTTAGTAGCATTTGCCAATAAATAACTTCTATTCCCATGGAAACTAGAGTTCTCTGGAACTGTTGGTTTTACCTTTGAAAAAAGATTCAGTCCAGATTGTTTTTCAGATAACACATCGAGTTTCAGAAAATATTGTAGTTTATGTCCAAATTACAGATTTTCTATCAAAATGCATCTGTTTGCAGTGGTTGTCATGGAAACTGAAAAATAGAACAATGTAATTCGGATGCAGAATAAGTCATATAGTGGGGGTAGGTGTTGGTCCCAAGTCATAATACTATTAAATTGTGCTTCAAATTATCATTTTATTAATTTTAACATCTGTTTACTCTTGTTGCTATGGTAAATGGATTTTCTAAATAACTTCGAACGGCTTGTATATGGACCTTATAGATGAGTTGCAAAACCCCAAGTTTATATATATTACAGTTTTTCTCCAAATAGAGTTATGATTATAGACTTGAATGATATATAACTTTAAAAAAACTACAGTTACCATGGTAACTAGATATTTCTGGAATGTTTTGAGTTTCACTAAAAGTTCCAACTAGTGGTCCAGATAACACATACCTAGTTTCGTAAAATTTTATCGTGAAGTCTATGTACAAATGAATAATTTTCGTATAAAAACATCTGTTTTCAGCGGTTGTCAAGGTAACTGCAAAATAGAACAATCAAATTCGGACGCAGAATAAGTTATATAGTGGGGGTAGGGATTGGTCCCAAGTCATCACACCTTAACCTTAGGCTTCAAATTAACATTTTAAAAATTTTAACATCTGTTTAGCCCGGTTGCCAAGGTAACTGGATTTTCTATTTAACCTCAATCGGCTCTGCTATGGACCTTATAGTTGTGTTGAGAAACCCCAAGTTTATATGTATTATAGTTTTCCTACAAATAGAGTTACAAATATTGACTTGAAATACATAGACTTTTTTCTAATTCCGTTGCCATGGAAACCAGATTTTTCCTGGATATGAGACCCATCCCACACGATGCGCCTCGACGAGTAGTATATACATGCAAAATTTCAGGGTACTTTTAAAGGCTAGTTTTTTCCCCGACCAAAAAACCCCAAATCTGCCCCATACAAGTAAAATAGCCCACTATGAATAGACCATCTCAGCTAAGGAAAATCTTTCTTAGCGAAAGTAGTTGATTTTCCTTAGCTTCGTGGATAAAAAATGTAACCATTGGCGTGGCCTTCCTTTTCATTTTTCAATTAAAGTAAAAAATTTTTTTAATAATCTTACGAGAAAGGCATTTCCTAAAGGAAATGCAACCACGAAGCTAAGGAAAATTAAACAAACGGCCATACTTTGGTTCGTTGCTTAGCCTCGTTAAGTAGCAATTGTCAATAATTATAATTAACTTCTATTCCCATGGAAACTAGAGTTCTCTGGAACTGTTGCTTTAACCTTTGAAAAAAAATTCAGTACAGATTGTGGTTCAGATAACACATATACTGAGTTTCAGAAAATATTGTAGTTTATGTCCAAATTACCGATTTTCTATCAAAATGCATCTGTTTGCAGTGGTTGTCATGGAAACTGGAAAATAGAACAATGTAATTCGGATGCAGAATAAGTCATATAGTGGGGGTAGGGGTTAGTCCCAAGTCATAATACTATTAACTTGTGCTTCAAATTATCATTTTATAAATTTTAACATCTGTTTAGACTTGTTGCTATGGTAACTGTATTTTGTAAATAACCTCAAACGGCTTGGATATGGATCTTATAGATGAGTTGCAAAACCCCAAGTTTATATATATTACAGTTTTGCTACAAATAGAGTTATCAATATAGATTTGAATGATATAGAGTTTAATAAACTACAGTTACCATGGTAACTAAATTTCTGGAATAATTTAAGTTTCACTAAAAGTTCTAACTAGTGGTCCAGATAACACATACCCAGTTTTGTAAAATTTTATCGTGAAGTCTATGTCCAAATGAATAAGTTTTGAATAAAAACATCTGTTTTCAGCGGTTGTCATGGTAACTGAAAAATAGAACAATGTAATTCAGATGCAGAATAAGTTATATAGTGGGGGTAGGGGTTGGTCCCAAGTCATAACACCTTGCCCTTAGGCCTCAAATTAACATTTTATAAATTTTAATATCTGTTTATCCCGGTTGCCAAGGTAACTGGATTTTCTATTTAGCCTCAATCGGATCTGCTATGGACCTTATAGTTGTGTTGCGAAACCCCAAGTTTATATCTATTATAGTTTTCCTACAAATAGAGTTATAAATATTGACTTGAAATACATAGACTTTATTTGAAGTCCGTTGCCATGGAAACCAGATTTTTCCTGGATATGAGACCCGGCCCAAAAGATGCGCCTCGTCGAGTAGTATATACATGCAAAATTTCAGGGTACTTTTAAAGGCTAGTTTTTTCACCTATCAAAAAAAAACAAATCTGCCTCATACAAGTAAAATAGCCCACTATGAATAGACCATCTCAGCTAAGGAAAATCTTTCTTAGCGAAAGTAGTTGATTTTCCTTAGCTTCGTGGAAAACTGATTGAAAGTTGCACAAAGGAAAATCAGAGGTTATTGAGAAAATTTCAATTATTTATATTATCAATTTATACAGTAAGCATACTGTATGTTACTAGAAAGGCATTTCCTAAAGGAAATGCAACCACGAAGCTAAGGAAAATTAAACACTCTTTGACTCATCAGTTCATTGATTTACCGAGTTAAAAGAACTCCCGGTATTGCCATGGTAACTGGACTTCTCTAGAACTGCTGAGTTTTACATTAAGATCTAGTTTGTGGTTCCAGTTGACACATCGACTTCAAGTAAGCTTCATTGAGTAGTTTATGTGCAAAATTAATTATTAATTTGTTAAAAAGTCTGTTTGCGGTGGTTGTCATGGTAACTGGCAAATAGAACAACGTAGATTGGATGCAGAATAAGTGATATTATGGTGGCAGGGGTTGGTCCCAAGTCATAATGACTTTAACTTGTGTTTCTAATTATAATTTTTTAAATTATAACATCTGTTTAGCCTGGTTACCAAGGTAACTGGATTTTCTAATTATCCACCAGCGGCTCCTCTGAGGACCTTCCTTATAGTTGAGTTGGGAAACCCAATATTTATATCTAATACAGTTTTTCTACAAACAAGAGTTAAAAATATAGACTTGAATGATATTGACTTTAATAAGCTCCAGTTACCATGGTAACTAGATATTTCTGGAATGTTTTGAGTTTCACTAAAAGTTCCAACTAGTGGTCCAGATAACACATACCCAGTTTTGTAAAATTTGATCGTGAAGTCTATGTCCAAATGAATAATTTTTGTATAAAAACATCTGTTTTCAGCGGTTGTCATGGTAACTGCAAAATAGAATAATCAAATTCGGACGCAGAATAAGTTATATAGTGGGCGGGTAGGGATTGGTCCCAAGTCATCACACCTTAACCTTAGGCTTCAAATTAACATTTAAAAAATTTTAACATCTGTTTAGCCCGGTTGCCAAGGTAACTGGATTTTCTATTTAACCTCAATCGGCTCTGCTATGGACCTTATAGTTGTGTTGAGAAACCCCAAGTTTATATGTATTATAGTTTTCCTACAAATAGAGTTATAAATATTGACTTGATATACATAGACTTTTTTCTAAGTCCGTTACCATGGAAACCAGATTTTTCCTGGATATGACACCCGGCCCAAAAGATGCGCCTCGACGAGTAGTATATACATGCAAAATTTCAGGGTACCTTTAAAGGCTAGTTTTTTCACCTATCAAAAAACCCCAAATCTGCCTCATACAAGTAAAATAGCCCACTATGAATAGACCATCTCAGCTAAGGAAAATCTTTCTTAGCGAAAGTAGTTGATTTTCCTTAGCTTCGTGGATCAGCAGGAACGAGATCGAAGACAACTCTATTTGTTTTCAATTCAACAATGTAATAAAACAAGTTAATACACCCTCACAATAATAAAATGAATAATATTAAACCTAATTTAAACGGACATACTATACGAGAAAGGCATTTCCTAAAGGAAATGCAACCACGAAGCTAAGGAAAATTAAACAAACGGCCACACTTTGGTTCGTTGCTTAGCCTCGTTTAGTAGCAATTGTCAATAATTAACTTATATTCCCATGGAAACTAGAGTTCTCTGGAACTGTTGCTTTAACCTTTGAAAAAAAATTCAGTACAGATTGTGGTTCAGATAACACATACTGAGTTCCAGAAAATATTGTAGTTTATGTCCAAATTACCGATTTTCTATCAAAATGCATCTGTTTGCAGTGGTTGTCATGGAAACTAAAAAATAGAACAATGTAATTCGGATGCAGAATAAGTCATATAGTGGGGGTAGGGGTTAGTCCCAAGTCATAATACTATTAACTTGTGCTTCAAATTATCATGTTATAAATTTTAACATCTGTTTAGACTTGTTGCTATGGTAACTGTATTTTCTAATTAACCTCAAACGGCTTGGATATGGATCTTATAGATGAGTTGCAAAACCTCAAGTTTATATATATTACAGTTTTGCTACAAATAGAGTTATCAATATAGATTTGAATGATATAGAGTTTAATAAACTACAGTTACCATGGTAACTAAATTTCTGGAATAATTTAAGTTTCACTAAAAGTTCCAACTAGTGGTCCAGATAACACATACACAGTTTTGTAAAATTTTATCATGAAGTCTATGTCCAAATGAATAAGTTTTGAATAAAAACATCTGTTTTCAGCGGTTGTCATGGTAACTGAAAAATAGAACAATGTAATTCGGATGCAGAATAAGTTATATAGTGGGGGTAGGGATTGGTCCCAAGTCATAACACCTTGCCCTTAGGCCTCAAATTAACATTTTATAAATTTTAACATCTGTTTATCCCGGTTGCTAAGGTAACTGGATTTTCTATTTAGCCTCAATCGGATCTGCTATGGGCCTTATAGTTGAGTTGCGAAACCCCAAGTTTATATCTATTATAGTTTTCCTACAAATAGAGTTATAAATATTGACTTGAAATACACAGACTTTTTTTGAAGTCCGTTGCCATGGAAACCAGATTTTTCCTGGATATGAGACCCGGCCCAAAAGATGCGCCTCATCGAGAAGTATATACATGAAAAATTTCAGGGTACTTTTAAAGGCTAGTTTTTTCACCTATCAAAAAACCCCAAATCTGCTCCATACAAGTAAAATAGCCCACTATGAATAGACCATCTCAGCTAAGGAAAATCTTTCTTAGCGAAAGTAGTTGATTTTCCTTAGCTTCGTGGACTGTATTTGTATTTTCTCAGTTTTCATGTATAGTATACTTTCCTGCATAATTGTTATAAATTAGTAACAATATAATATTATAATATTATATTATATATATATAACAGTATAATATTATAATGATATTATAATATCATTACCGACCGATGCGGATTTTCAGTCCATTCAAAGTTGACCCGAACTTAGACTGCAACAACAGCATTTCTGTTTTATCGCTTTTATTAGTGCTTTCATTGTCAGGTCAGGTATTCTAGGTCATTGATCAAGAAAACTTGCCACCTCCATGCAGCATAAAGGAGGTGCCACCTGTAGCTGCATAGACCCCTTTTACTAGGGCAAATCTGGTCCTGTAACTAGGACCCCCTTCGTTCTGGGATAAGGACGCCCTTGGTCCTGGATTAAGGACCCATATACTTGGCTGCAGGGGTATATGGCCTGACCAGGCAGATGGTGATCTACCAATGGCTGGTCAGGAGTAGAGTGTTCTCATGTCCACTCTGAGAGCACTTCACTGCGACCTGCACCTGGCAGCAAGGGTACAGGGCATGACCCAGCAGATGAGCTGCAACAGCCAATGGTGGGTCATGTGCGCCAGAGTAGATATGGGTGATGGGCCTCATATCTGACTCCATTGCGACACCCACCCTGTGGAATGGCAAACCAGGGTGTGGTATTTGCCCCGAGAGCTGACTCGGCAAAAAAGCACCCCCCAATCCCCACTATGGATTACATTAGCAATGCTGAGGTCCGGCCACTAGAGGCCAGTGGAATTACCGGACACAATCGGCCTCACAGGCGTCAGTTAACTCCTGACCGGCTGCCTGTCTCACCCCCTACTGGAGAGAGAGCAGTCAACAATTATTTGAGTCCCTTTCCTGATGACCTTTCTGGCCCAAACCCTGGGTCACCAGGGAGGCCAGATGGTGATGGGGAGAGGGATTCTGGAGTTGGAGGCTACTCTCATGTTCCACCCCGACCAACAAAGCCATTGGTGAATCTGAGACAAGTCACTAGACTAGCCTCAGTAAACACCCTAACACTCGGGTCCCCAATGCGACAAGGTGAGCTGACTGCCTTGGCAGATAAGCTGGGGGGCGGTTGGCGACTCGCCCTCGCGTCAGCAGATGATAGTGGCAATGGTGGAATTGGTCTATTGATGAATCCAACTGCACATGCAGCATTGGACAAAATAGACCAAATCTCTAACCGCATCATCCGTTGCCACTTCTCATGTTCTGGAAGACTGGCTAAGAAGTTTCCTAAGGTGGTTCTGATTGTGTGCTACTCTCCAACTAGTGTTGCCCCTGTAGAGGAGGTGGAAAATTTCTACCACAATCTACAAGCAGCTACTGATGGAGTGGATCAGCATGCATTCTTAACATTACTGGGAGACTTTAATGCAAGTCTGCATCAATCACCTACATCGCCCTGGGTCTATAGCAATAGTGTTAACCGAAATTCTGTCCATCTTCAGGATTTTATCTCTGGAAATGGATTGTTTTCGGCTGGAATCCAGTTCAAGAAGCGAACTGGAAAGCTATGGACTCATAGTGGACCCAGTGGTCACAAGTCCCAGATAGACCATATTCTGTTTCGTAGGAAATACAGGAGCTCTATACAAGACTGTAATGCATTTACACTTCGACCCTTCTCCAGTGATCACCGCCTTATTGTGGCCAAGGTAAGACTTAGTCTGCGTGCTAGCAGAACAACGAAATCTGCCTTGCCGCGGCATGACTGGTCCTCTCTGTTGCAACAGCCAAGTGTGAGATCCAGCTTCACACTACAGCTGAGCAACAGGTATGAGGCTCTTGCCTCTGAGGCGGCAGATCACTGTGAGGGCTATACTGCCTTTACAGAAGCAGTTAAGTTAGCAGCTGCAGAAACAGTTCCTGTATACCCTCGAAACAGGAAAAGGGCCCCCTGGACTGACAACAAAATTCAAAAGTGCCGAAATGACCTTCATAAGGCGCAGAAAGAGTCCCGACTCAAACAGACTACAGCGGCCAAGAATGCAGTTAAGGCTGCATCTAGGTCCCTGAACAGGCAGTACTCTGTTAATCTACAGGAGCTAATAAACCAACAGGTTGATGCCATCAATGATGCTGACGACAGCAGGCAATCATCCCAGGCATGGAAATCGATCAATCTGCTTACTGGGCGGAAAAGCCAACCAACCACCAAGGTTAAGGCTGAATCACCAGCCGATCGCCTCAATGGTTGGAAAGCCCACTTTGAAAAGCTCCTCAATAATGACAGGGTATTGCCTGATAACTTTATAGAAGTAAAGGTGTCTGAGTCTGTACTCCCAGATATTCCCATTGGCGATATCTCCTTTGCAGAAGTGAAGGCTGCTGCAAAGAGCATTAAGACCAATCGTGCCAGTGGAGTAGATGGTGTTCCCCCTGAGGTCTTTAAAATACCTGAGTGTTTAAAGCTCATCTATCCCATCATAGTAGACATGTACCGTACAACAAGAGTCCCACAAGAAATGAAAACAAATAAGTTGGTGCCAGTTCCCAAGAAGGGCAACCTAACACTCTATGGTTCTTTTCGGGGAATCTCATTGATCTCGATTGCTGCAAAGCTATACAATAGGATTCTATTAAATCGCATCAGGGATCCCATTGAGAGACTGCTCCGTGGAAATCAGAATGGGTTCCGTAAAGGTCGTGGGACCATGGAGCCTATTTTGGCACTTAGAAGGATAATTGAAGAATTATCAAAAAAGAAAGACAGGCATCTGGCTGTTATCTTTGTTGACTTCTTCAAGGCCTTTGATTCAGTCTCTCGCTCACGTATGTTCAGCATACTTTCATTATATGGGATTCCTGATGAAATTATTGCAGCAATCAGATCAGTATACGATGGTTCGACAACATTTGTGTCTACTGTTGACGGTGACACAGAACCATTTGAAGTGTTATGGGGCGTCCTCCAAGGAGACACACTTGCACCATTCTTGTTCATTATTGTGGTTGACTATGTTCTACGCATGTCCTTAGATCATCATAATGATGATGGGGTGATGATAACTCCACCTACTGGCTCCAGAAGTCGAGGAAATCCTGCCAAGTACCTAACTGATCTAGACTTTGCTGATGACTTAGGAGTACTCTCAGAATCATTAGAGGGAGCCCAACGGCTCCTCAGCTCATTAGAACATGCTGCTTCTAGTGTTGGTCTTTTTATTAACTCCAGAAAGACCAAAATTCTGACAGTTAACTTTGAAAGTCCTCAGCAAGTCTCTGATCGGATGAGCATAAGCTCAAAGGATGGTATGCTTGAGCATGTGGACGACTTCTGTTACCTGGGATCATGGATCCGGAAGTCAGGTGCGGACCTTCGAATACGTAAGGGAAAGGCATGGGCAGCCTTGAATAGGCTTTCCAGGATTTGGAAGTCACCGAGAATTAATCGGAAACTTAAGGTCCGATTATTTAGAGCAGCAGTAGTTTCAGTACTCCTCTATGGGAGTCCATGCTGGGCTCTAACTGCTGAGGACACCAAATCTCTGGATGGCACATTCACAAGAATGCTACGCCGGGTTCATTGTGTCAAGTACAATGCACACATCTCCAACCAGACACTATATAACATTGGAGGTGTCTCATTGGTTCCCCCAAGCTTGACACTAGAACAAAATCGCCTCCGCTTTGCAGGACATTGCTTTCGCCGTGAGGACCAGCCAGTGCATAATCTTGTACTTTGGCAGCCTCATGGAGTGAATAAGCATGGTGGACAGCCCATGACTTTCTTGAGACGCATCTTAAAGGACACTGGCCTTAAAGATGCGGATGATCTAGCAAATGTCAAGGGTGATAGGGAGTTGTGGCGGTGCAATTTTGTTGACAAGCCGGCACAGCATTCTTAAAAATGCAGCTGCAATACAGCATGCCGATCCTAGTAGTAGTAGTAGTAGACTGCAACAACAGCATTTCTGTTTTATCGCTTTTATTAGTGCTTTCAAAAGTGTAGCCTGGGTGCCCACTTTTTGACCAATTTGAAAATGACTATTATCATGAGGTTTATTGTTTTAGTACAAAAAATTGACCTTCTGACAGTTAGATAATAGCTATTATTTTCATTTTTTTTTTACTAGTTAGTGTTGTGATATTATATGGTGGCGGTGAACTTGTATCACTTTCATGACTGCCTGACACATACTCAGGTGGTGGTAGGACAGTCCGCATGTCTGCATGTCATATTATCAGTCTGGTAGGGCACTAGAAAGGCATTTCCTAAAGGAAATGCAACCACGAAGCTAAGGAAAATTAGACACTCTTTGACTCATCAGTTCATTGATTTACCGAGTTAAAAGAACTCCCGGTATTGCCAAGGTAACTGGACTTTTCTAGAAATGCTGAGTTTTACATTAAGATCTAGTTTGTGGTTCCAGGTGACACATCGACTTCAAGGAAGCTTCATTGAGTAGTTTATGTGCAAAATTAATTATTAATTTGTTAAAAAGTCTGTTTGCAGTGGTTTTCAAGGTAACTGGCAAATAGAACAACGTAGATTGGATGCAGAATAAGTGATATTATGGTGGTAGGGGTTGGTCCCAAGTCATAATGCCTTTAACTTGTGTTTCTAATTATAATTTTTTAAATTGTAACATCTGTTTAGCCTGGTTACCAAGGTAACTGGATTTTCTAATTAACCACAATTGGCTCCTCTAAGGACCTTCCTTATAGTTGAGTTGGGAAACCCAATATTTATATCTAATACAGTTTTCCTACAAACAAGAGTTAAAAATATAGACTTGAATGATATTGACTTTAATAAGCTCCAGTTACCATGGTAACTAGATATTTCTGGAATGTTTTGAGTTTCACTAAAAGTTTCAACTAGTGGTCCAGATAACACATACCCAGTTTTGTAAAATTTTATCGCGAAGTCTATGTCCAAATGAATAATTGTTGTATAAAAACATCTGTTTTCAGCGGTTGTCATGGTAACTGCAAAATAGAACAATCAAATTCGGACGCAGAATAGGTTATATAGTGGGGGTAGGGATTGGTCCCAAGTCATAACACCTTAACCTTAGGCTTCAAATTAACATTTTAAAAATTTTAACATCTGTTTAGCCCGGTTGCCAAGGTAACTGGATTTTCTATTTAACCTCAATCGGCTCTGCTATGGACCTTATAGTTGTGTTGAGAAACCCCAAGTTTATATGTATTATAGTTTTCCTACAAATAGAGTTACAAATATTGACTTGAAATACATAGACTTTTTTCTAAGTCCGTTGCCATGGAAACCAGATTTTTCCTGGATATGAGACCCATCCCACACGACGCGCCTTGATGAGTTGTATATACATGCAAAATTTCAGGGTACTTTTAAAGGCTAGTTTTTTCACCTATCAAAAAACACTAAATCTGCTCCATACAAGTAAAACAGCCCACTATGAATAGACCATCTCAGCTAAGGAAAATCTTTCTTAGCGAAAGTAGTTGATTTTCCTTAGCTTCGTGGATTGTAGTTTATGTCCAAATTACCGATTTTCTATGAAAATGCATCGGTTTGTTTGCAGTGGTTGTCAGGGAAACTGAAAAATAGAACAATGTAATTCGGATGCAGAATAAGTCATATAGTGGGGGTAGGTGTTGGTCCCAAGTCATAATACTATTAACTTGTGCTTCAAATTATCATTTTATACATTTTAACATCTGTATAGTCTTGTTGCTATGGTAGCTGGATTTTCAAATTAACCTCGAACGGTTTGTATATGGACCTTATAGATGAGTTGCAAAACCCCAAGTTTATATATATTACAGTTTTGCTACAAATAGAGTTATCAATATAGATTTGAATGATATAGAGCTTAATAAACTACAGTTACCATGGTAACTAAATTTCTGGAATAATTTAAGTTTCACTAAAAGTTCCAACTAGTGGTCCAGATAACACATTCCCAGTTTTGTAAAATTTTATCGTGAAGTCTATGTCCAAATGAATAAGTTTTGAATAAAAACATCTGTTTTCAGCGGTTGTCATGGTAACTGAAAAATAGAACAATGTAATTCGGATGCAGAATAAGTTATATAGTGGGGGTAGGGGTTGGTCCCAAGTCATAACACCTTAACCTTAGGCTTCAAATTAACATTTTATAAATTTTAACATCTGTCTAGCCCGGTTGCCAAGGTAACTGGATTTTCTATTTAACCTCAATCGGCTCTGCTATGGACCTTATAGTTGTGTTGAGAAACCCCAAGTTTATATCTATTATAGTTTTCCTACAAATAGAGTTTTAAATATTGACTTGAAATACATAGACTTTTTTCTAAGTCCGTTGCCATGGAAACCAGATTTTTCCTGGATATGAGACCCAGCCCAAAAGATGCGCCTCGACGAGTAGTATATACATGCAAAATTTCAGGGTACTTTTAAAGGCTAGTTTTTTCGCCTATCAAAAAACCCCAAATCTGCCTCACACAAGTAAAATAGCCCACTATGAATAGACCATCTCAGCTAAGGAAAATCTTTCTTAGCGAAAGTAGTTGATTTTCCTTAGCTTCGTGGTTCAGATAACACATATATATACTGAGTTTCAGAAAATACGAGAAAGGCATTTCCTAAAGGAAATGCAACCACGAAGCTAAGGAAAAGTAAACAAACGGCCACACTTTGGTTCGTTGCTTGCTTAGCCTCGTTTAGTAGCAATTGTCAATAATTAACTTCTATTCCCATGGAAACTAGAGTTCGATGGAACTGTTGCTTTAACCTTTGAAAAAAAATTCAGTACAGATTGTGGTTCAGATAACTAGAAAGGCATTTCCTAAAGGAAATGCAACCACGAAGCTAAGGAAAATTAAACAAACGGCCACACTTTGGTTCGTTGCTTAGCCTCGTTAAGTAGCAATTGTCAATAATTAACTTCTATTCCCATGGAAACTAGAGTTCTCTGGAACTGTTGCTTTAACCTTTGAAAAAAATTCAGTACAGATTGTGGTTCAGATAACACATATACTGAGTTTCAGAAAATATTGTAGTTTATGTCCAAATTACCGATTTTCTATCAAAATGCATCTGTTTGCAGTGGTTGTCATGGAAACTGGAAAATAGAACAATGTAATTCGGATGCAGAATAAGTCATATAGTGGGGGTAGGGGTTAGTCCCAAGTCATAATACTATTAACTTGTGCTTCAAATTATCATTTTATAAATTTTAACATCTGTTTAGACTTGTTGCTATGGTAACTGTATTTTCTAATTAACCTCAAACGGCTTGGATATGGATCTTATAGATGAGTTGCAAAACCCCAAGTTTATATATATTACAGTTTTGCTACAAATAGAGTTATCAATATAGATTTGAATGATATAGAGTTTAATAAACTACAGTTACCATGGTAACTAAATTTCTGGAATAATTTAAGTTTCACTAAAAGTTCCAACTAGTGGTCCAGATAACACATACCCAGTTTTGTAAAATTTTATCGTGAAGTCTATGTCCAAATGAATAATTTTTGTATAAAAACATCTGTTTTCTGCGGTTGTCATGGTAACTGAAAAATAGAACAATGTAATTCGGATGCAGAATAAGTTATATAGTGGGGGTACGGGTTGGTCCCAAGTCATAACATCTTGCCCTTAGGCCTCAAATTAACATTTTATAAATTTTAACATCTGTTTATCCCGGTTGCCAAGGTAACTGGATTTTCTATTTAGCCTCAATCGGATCTGCTATGGACCTTATATTTGTGTTGCGAAACCCCAAGTTTATATCTATTATAGTTTTCCTACAAATAGAGTTATAAATATTGACTTGAAATACATAGACTTTTTTTGAAGTCCGTTGCCATGGAAACCAGATTTTTCCTGGATATGAGACCCGGCCCAAAAGATGCGCCTCGTCGAGTAGTATATACATGCAAAATTTCAGGGTACTTTTAAAGGCTAGTTTTTTCACCTATCAAAAAAAAACAAATCTGCCTCACACAAGTAAAATAGCCCACTATGAATAGACCATCTCAGCTAAGGAAAATCTTTCTTAGCGAAAGTAGTTGATTTTCCTTAGCTTCGTGGATTGTAGTTTATGTCCAAATTACCGATTTTCTATCAAAATGCATCTGTTTGCAGTGGTTGTCATGGAAACTGAAAAATAGAACAATGTAATTCGGATGCAGAATAAGTCATATAGTGGGGGTAGGGGTTAGTCCCAAGTCATAATACTATTAACTTGTGCTTCAAATTATCATGTTATAAATTTTAACATCTGTTTAGACTTGTTGCTATGGTAACTGTATTTTCTAATTAACCTCAAACGGCTTGGATATGGATCTTATAGATGAGTTGCAAAACCCCAAGTTTATATATATTACAGTTTTGCTACAAATAGAGTTATCAATATAGATTTGAATGATATAGAGTTTAATAAACTACAGTTACCATGGTAACTAAATTTCTGGAATAATTTAAGTTTCACTAAAAGTTCCAACTAGTGGTCCAGATAACACATTCCCAGTTTTGTAAAATTTTATCGTGAAGTCTATGTCCAAATGAATAAGTTTTGAATAAAAACATATGTTTTCAGCGGTTGTCATGGTAACTGAAAAATAGAACAATGTAATTCGGATGCAGAATAAGTTATATAGTGGGGGTAGGGGTTGGTCCCAAGTCATAACACCTTGCCCTTAGGCTTCAAATTAACATTTTATAAATTTTAACATCTGTTTATCCCGGTTGCCAAGGTAACTGGATTTTCTATTTAGCCTCAATCGGATCTGCTATGGACCTTATAGTTGTGTTGCGAAACCCCAAGTTTATATCTATTATAGTTTTCCTACAAATAGAGTTATAAATATTGACTTGAAATACATAGACTTTTTTTGAAGTCCGTTGCCATGGAAACCAGATTTTTCCTGGATATGAGACCCGGCCCAAAAGATGCGCCTCGTCGAGTAGTATATACATGCAAAATTTCAGGGTACTTTTAAAGGCTAGTTTTTTCGCCTATCAAAAAACCCCAAATCTGCCTCACACAAGTAAAATAGCCCACTATGAATAGACCATCTCAGCTAAGGAAAATCTTTCTTAGCGAAAGTAGTTGATTTTCCTTAGCTTCGTGGATACTAGAAAGGCATTTCCTAAAGGAAATGCAACCACGAAGCTAAGGAAAATTAAACAAACGGCTACAATTTGGTTCGTTGCTTAGCCTAGTTTAGTAGCATTTGCCAATAATTCTCTTCTATTCCCATGGAAAATAAAGTTTTCTGGAACTGTTGATTTAATGTTTGAAAAAAGATTTAGTCCAGATTGTGGTTCAGATAACACATATCCCGAGTTTCAGAAAATATTGTAGTTTATGTCCAAATTACCGATTTTCTATCAAAATGCATCTGTTTTCAGCGGTTGTCATGGTAACTGAAAAATAGAACAATGTAATTTAGATGCAGAATAAGTCATATAATGGGGGTAGGTCTTGGTCTGTAAAAGCTTCTGTGGGATGCAACTGGTCCTTCGCCCCGCGATCCAGTTTTCCCCCCATACGCTAAAATACTCTGAAACCTGCTGTAAAAGCGTTTACAGATATAATTGGATCCCCTAGCCCTCGGGGTGCTGTATAAGTGTTTTTAACGGACATAAAATAGATTCTTCTGAATGTGTGCTTTATGCGGACGTAGCAGGGTACAAACCCCGCAATGCGGCATTTCACTGTCACTATGTCAAGGGAAGGATTCTGATTACGACATCTCCCAGCTGGATGATGACGTGGAGGGAGCTCTCATTGGACTCCTGGTTCCTTTGTTTTGGTCTAACAACCAATCAGGGCGATTTGCGTTTTCCTTGCAATAATAAAATCTAAGCATCCGAATTCAGCCTCCCGGGTGTAGATCCATCGGGTGAATGATCGCGCATGGGCTGGCTTCGGCTAATGTTTTGTTTATTAGCATAAAATATTGTCGTATGCTAAAGGTGTGTTAATTAACTAAAAGACATATAAATTTTGGCAGGTTAAACTGCTAAAGGTCTTCAAAAGCGCGAACAACTGTACTGTATTTGCCAAGGAAGCTATTATATGCATCATTAGGGTTGGTCTTTTCAAAAATATCATTCCAGTTAGTTGTTTGTAGCTCAGATTTGAAAGCATGTTGTCTATCAATGTTATGCAGCTTTCTTGTGAGAATGTATTTGGGTTTTTTAGTAGACGCAACTCTATCTATCAATGTGAAAATCGGTAAATGGTCAGATACAGATGCTATTAGTATTCCTGATTTTATGTTGGAGGAAGAGGCGTTAGTGAAAATGTTGTCGAATAATGTAGCTGAGGTATCAGTAATGCGAGTTGTCGATTAATGTAGCTGAGGTATCAGTAATGCGAGTAGCTGCTTAGATATACAGTGTTGGTAATTGAAGGATGTCATAAAACTAAAAAAGACAGAGGTCAAATTGTGTGTGTTGGTCTTTAGGAGGTCAACGTTGAATCTCCCATTATAAAACATGGTTTGTCTTCTGTATTGATATTTGTTAGTGGTGTATTTAGTGCGCTAATGGTGTCTTGTATGTTGTTGGTGCCAGGTGGACGGTAAACAACTCCAACTATTAAATTTTTTTTTTTTTAGTTTTTATAGTCAGGCATATTCCTACTGGCTGGGTATAACTTTTCGCCGTATCCGTATCCGTATCCACATACGCGTATGTAATGGATTGCTATGGAGAATAATCCGTATGTGATTTTAAAGATGAGGCATTGCGGACCAGTAAGAAGTGCACAGCACACATGCAGACTGAGACAGGTAGGCCTACTTAAAAGGGATATGATTTGCGGCTGCCGCTACCTAATGGCAAATAAACATTGTAGGTCCGGGATGAGTGACAGATGATGTCCTTCAGCCCCGGGATGCGCCACAGCGCTTGTTTTATTGTACTAACTGACACCTGGACGCCCGGTTGGACTTATTAATTATTGGCACCCGGTTGCACTCGCTGACACGTGGTTTGACTAACTGGCACTAGGTTGGTCTTGTTGGCACTTGCAGACTTGGCTGCATAGGGCCTGCTATGGTTAACAAAATACTGGCCCCGAAACAGCGAAAGTAAAGGTATATTATATGTTAATAAATTCACAAAGAAGGACAGACTGACACGACAGTTTTCAATATCTGTGCGAATGTTTATTCCCTTAGCATTCTCATTGCTGCTTCTATCAACAAGTCATGACTACGCTGTTGTGTATGACTTTCGCTTAGAAAAATACGTCCTGCTCGAACGTTTGGCTACTGGTAAGTTGAACTGGAAATCGGAGGTGCCAATTACCAAGTCCCAGTTAGATATGGCCACTCGACACGTCGCTTCCAATCTCAGGAAAACTCTAGCAAAACGTCATACAGGTACAACACCTCAGGGTCCTTCCACTGTGAACCAACAATCAAACCGAAACCCGAGTTTCCAACAACTACCTTTTTCGCCTCAGGCCGATACTTCATCAGATTCTGTGCTGCTGCAGGAAAACTAGTGGATGGAGACGTAAGATAAGATAAGATAAGATAAGATCGTTCTTTTATTAACAATACTTTAGCGTGCTTCGAAAAGTGACACCAAAGGCAGTACAAAGGAGAGTACTGATAGTTACGTTAATAAGCGTCAGTTAGAGGCTGTCCAAGACAACCTGTTAGTACAAATATTAAAGACTACGTACAGTATAAATACATAAATGTAACAATTACTGACAATAGCAACCCGTCTAGCCGCCTCACCCCGTAGGTAACTACAATAACAAAACCAAACAACACAGAACAACATCACAAATATAGCCAATATACAACACAGAGTTATAATACACAACACAACAACAAAAACAATAACTGAACGCAATAACAATAACACAATAACAATGCCGGGCTTTACAAGTTTAATTTGCAGGTCAATCATTTGAATTTATAATATTGTAATTGTGTTTATTAGTTTCCGTCTGTGATTAAATAATTATGTAATTTTTTCACGGGCGTAGCGAGTTAGAAAATGATTTCTTACTTTGTTTTCAAAGAGTGATAATTTATTGATTTTCCTAATGTCTAGAGGGAGAGCATTCCAGTGTCTGATTAGATTTAGTGTTAAACTATTGAAACCATGAGTATTTTTAGTTGCGGGGATTTTAATTTTGAAAGTTCTTGTGTTTAAATTTGTGTCATTGTGTTTTAGTAGAGGCAGTTCTAATTGTTGGAAAGGGACACTTAAATTATTTATATATTTGAAAAAGAAATTAATTGCGAAATAGTCTCTATAGGCCGAGATTAAAGGAATTTTTGCTTTCCTACGTAATTCAGTACCAGATTTATCTCTTATTTTAGTGCCGTAGATGGTTCGCAGTGCCATATTCTGTATTTTTTCGAACTTATAAAGTAAATTATTATAGCCATGACGTTGATGTAAGGAGTGAAGCAATATGCAGCAGTAGTGGTGGTGAGGCAATATTAATGATTTATATATATTTATTTTGGTGGCTGTCGGAAGTTGGCCTTTTATTTTTCTGAAGGATGATAGTGCAATTGACATTTTTTGCAGTGCTTTATCTATTTGCTCTTTCCAATCAAGAGAAGTATTTATATGGACACCTAAGTATTTAACTGTTTTGCTTTGATCTAATTTTGGAGAGTCCTGAATATTGAGTGTTATATTTTTAGTTTGTTTGTCGTTTTTGCGTGGTGAGAGAAGTAAAAATTCTGTTTTAGTTTTGTTCATTTGTAGACTGTTTTTTGCATATATTTCCGAAATATGATTAATATTTTGTTCCAGAATAGATGTTGCTGTGTGAGGGTCTTTGTCGGCTGCATACATAACGGTATCGTCCGCATAAAAGGTTATATTTGAAGTATTAGGTAAATGTTCCGGAAAGTCATTTGTGTAAAGAGAAAAGAGTAGAGGGCCTAAAAGTGTGCCCTGTGGTACACCTCTTTTTTCTGTTGCCCATGGGGACAATACATTGTTTAGTTTTACTCGTTGTTTTCTGTTTTCTAAGTAGCTACTGTATGAATTAAACCTATAGCTGTTTGTTCGAAACCAATATTCGATAATTTTTCTAATAGGGTTTTGTAATCGACCGAATTGAATGCTTTACTTAAGTCTAAAAATCCTATCGCTACATAGTTATTCGAGTTTAGTGCTGCTTTCCAACATTCACTTAAAAAGACAACAGTGTCTGTTGTTGAATAACCAGCACGAAAACCGAACTGACGAGAAAACAGCAAATTGTTGCGTTTTATATATTGTTGAATTTGCAGTGCTATAATTTTTTCGAGTAATTTTGCCAGTGGGTGAATAATTGATATCGGTCTGTTATTTGTTGGATCTAATATGTCTTCTTCTACGTCGCTGGAAGCAGCGAGATTCCCGGCTTAACCAATAAGATAATTTCTTGCTATTACGCAAACGTGCAATCAATGAACTCAGTATCAAAGCAGACTAATCTCGAAGTTATGCTATCCACTGGAGAATACTCGCTAATCGGCCTCAGTGAAACAAACCTTGACTTCTCTAATCCAAATTCTGTGTATCTTGGAGAATATAAG
The DNA here is from genome assembly GCA_032718475.1 of Nemertoderma westbladi. NCBI lineage: Eukaryota > Metazoa > Xenacoelomorpha > Nemertodermatida > Nemertodermatidae > Nemertoderma > Nemertoderma westbladi. Next base: position 11,831 of record JAUCBJ010007030.1, on the reverse strand, counting down.
ACTCACTACGAGATGTTCCGAAAGGACCGTACTGAGCGTAGCATGGGAGGAGTTGCCATTATATGCAACCGCGAACTATCTCCTATACTCGTTCCAATTCCACCAATATATGGCGAGATTGAGTGAATGGCAATCGATGGGCGGGCCAGTCTGGTTCTCAGTTCAGATTTGTTTGTGTTTATCGACCTCCTAACACATGTTATGTAAATAACCCCCTTTCACTAAACCAATATAATAATTTAATGTGTAATCTCTTAGAATGGCTTTGTTCACCTTCTTATTCAACAGTAATAGTTGGTGATTTTAACTTTCCTGATTTTAATTGGCCTGACAACAGTTTTCCTAACTGTAATATATATAGTGATTTTAATGATTTTTTATTGCGTTGCGACCTAACTCAATTTGTCAATTTTCCAACAAGGTACCAAAACACTTTAGACTTATTGTTATGACGACTTTGTATCTAATACTATTAGATTATATTATTATATTTTGATACCAGCGACCATTCATCGTTCAGTTTCGTTGTCAATGAAACTAGTGTCAGTGCAGAACCAGATACTGAAGTTTATTGCTTCCGGAAAATGAATGTGAATGGTATCAAAACCTATTTAGAAGAAGTTGATTGGTCTGCTCTTTTTAATAATTGTAATGATGTTCAGTCATGTCTCGATATTTTTAATTCTGAAATATCTTCTGCTTTTGATACCTTTGTGCCAAAATACATTCCTAATACCAAACCGCGCAGGTACCCACTGCATATTAGAAAAGCACAAGCCAGGAAACGTCGTTATTGGAAACGGCGACATTCTGGACCCGATGGAATGCAAAAGTTCCGGCAAGAAAACGCCACATGCTCAGAACTCTTGCGTAACTTTCGCCGGAAACAAGAGCATAATATCTTACATAGCGGTGACCGGAATGCATTTTATGAACATGTAAATAAGAAACGTAACACTTTTAATTCTGTTGCTCCACTGAAATATAACGGTACTCTAATTTATTCTGAAAATGATAAAATGTAAATGTTTATTGGAGCAGTATTCTTCTGTAGGAGTTTCCGACAATGGTTTATGTCCATCTCTAGAAAAGTTAACTGATTGCACATTTTCTAATATTGAATTTAACACAAATAAGGTTTTGAAGGCAATGTGTAAATTACAACTTAAATATAGCCACTGTCCTAATGGTGTTCCTGTAGCTGTGCTAAAGATTTTAAGAAATGAACTTGCTATGCCACTCGCACACATTTTTAATTTATCTGTTACAACTGGTCAACATAGTAGACATGTACCGTACAACAAGAGTCCCACAAGAAATGAAAACAAATAAGTTGGTGCCAGTTCCCAAGAAGGGCAACCTAACACTCTATGGTTCTTTTCGGGGAATCTCATTGATCTCGATTGCTGCAAAACTATACAATATAATTCTATTAAATCGCATCAGGGATCCCATTGAGAGACTGCTACGTGGAAATCAGAATGGGTTCCGTAAAGGTCGTGGGACCATGGAGCCCATTTTGGCACTTAGAAGGATAATTGAAGAGTTATCAAAAAAGAAAGACAGGCATCTGGCTGTTATCTTTGTTGACTTCTTCAAGGCCTTTGATTCAGTCTCTCGCTCACGTATGTTCAGCATACTTTCATTATATGGGATTCCTGATGAAATTATTGCAGCAATCAGATCAGTATACCATGGTTCGACAACATTTGTGTCTACTGTTGACGGTGACACAGAACCATTTGAAGTGTTATGGGGCGTCCTCCAAGGAGACACACTTGCACCATTCTTGTTCATTATTGTGGTTGACTATGTTCTACGCATGTCCTTAGATCATCATAATGATGATGGGGTGATGATAACTCCACCTACTGGCTCCAGAAGTCGAGGAAATCCTGCCAAGTACCTAACTGATCTAGACTTTGCTGATGACTTAGGAGTACTCTCAGAATCATTAGAGGGAGCCCAGCGGCTCCTCAGCTCATTAGAACATGCTGCTACTAGTGTTGGTCTTTTTATTAACTCCAGAAAGACCAAAATTCTGACAGTTAACTTTGAAAGTCCTCAGCAAGTCTCTGATCGGATGAGCATAAGCTCAAAGGATGGTATGCTTGAGCATGTGGACGACTTCTGTTACCTGGGATCATGGATCCGGAAGTCAGGTGAGGACCTTCGAATACGTAAGGGAAAGGCATGGGCAGCCTTGAATAGGCTTTCCAGGATTTGGAAGTCACCTAGAATTAATCGGAAACTTAAGGTCCGATTATTTAGAGCAGCAGTAGTTCCAGTACTCCTCTACGGGAGTCCATGCTGGGCTCTAACTGCTGAGGACACCAAATCTCTGGATGGCACATTCACAAGAATGCTACGCCGGGTACATTGTGTCAAGTACAATGCACACATCTCCAACCAGACACTATATAACATTGGAGGTGTCTCATTGGTTCCCCCAAGCTTGACACTAGAACAAAATCGCCTCCGCTTTGCAGGACATTGCTTTCGCCGTGAGGACCAGCCAGTGCATAATCTTGTACTTTGGCAGCCTCATGGAGTGAATAAGCATGGTGGACAGCCCTTGACTTTCTTGAGACGCATCTTAAAGGACACTGGCCTTAAAGATGCGGATGATCTAGCAAATGTCATGGGTGATAGGGAGTTGTGGCGGTGCAATTTTGTTGACAAGCCGGCACAGCATTCTTAAAAATGCAGCTGCAATGCAGCATGCCGATCCTAGCTAGTAGCTGTGCTAAAGATTTTAAGAAATGAACTTGCTATGCCACTCGCACACATTTTTAAGTTATCTGTTACGACTGGTCAGGTACCTTCAATGTGGAAATGTGCTGACGTAATACCTTGCTATAAGAAAGGAGACCGTTCACTGGGTGAAAACTATAGACCTATATCACTTACTTCGTCAGTGTGTAGATTATTCGAACGTTTGTTAGTATCAGAAGTTATTGATTATCTGTGCAATAATAAACTACTTTCCCCAGTTCAATACGGTTTTCTTAGTAAACGTAGTGCTGTTTCACAGTTGCTTGATTGTACTAGTAACTGGTCACGTGCAATTAACGACCGGTTATTTACAGATATCGTTTATATAGATTACGCGAAAGCGTTTGATACTGTTGTTACTCAGAAATTATTGTCTAAACTACAATGTTTTGGTATTAGCGGAAATGTTTTGTTATGGTTAACTAATTTCCTTACAAATAGGCAGCAACGAGTAAAATTAGGAAATAGCTATTCATCCTACATGGCAGTTAAATCTGGTGTACCACAAGGTTCGTGTATCGGGCCACTTATGTTTATTTTATACATAAATGATTTACCTGATATATTTTCTTCATATACTAATACCCGTTTGTATGCTGATGACACTAAACTTTTTTCCAGTTTCGATTCACCTGGTGGTCGATATAGATTACAGGCAGATTTAGACGCCTTTTCTGATTGGTCAGATGTATGGCAACTTAATGTGGCCAAGCATAAATGTAAAGTTCTTACCGTAGGAAGTTCTAATGTACCAGATGCAGTGTATTCAATTAATAACTATGCACTTGAAAATGTGTCATCTTTCCGTGATTTAGGAGTAGAAGTTGATAGTAAGTTATATTTTGCAAATCACATTGATTTAATAACTAAAAAGTGCTATAAAGTAATTAATTGTTTATTTAGGTGTTTTTCTACTAACGACTGTGAAGCTATTTTATTTGCCTATAAAGTGTATGCAAGGCCAATTTTAGAATATGGTAGTGCAATATGGAACCCTTTTTGTAATTCAAAACCTTTTCTTGGCCTAACAGACAAGCTTGAGTCGGTCCAAAGATATTTTACCCGTAGGTTATTCCACCGGTGCTATTTAGATACTGATGCTTGTTACCTAAGAAGGCTAAAAATTTTGAAATTACAATCACTAGAACTTAGACGAGTTCATATTGACCTAATTACTGTTTTTAAAATACTCAACGGTTTTATTTCACTAGAATCTAATAATTTATTTGTAAATGTAAATTCATCTTCAATAAGACTGAGGGGGCACCCTTACAAATTGCAGCAAGGACATTGCAGAACTGTTGCGGTGCAGAACTCATTTACAAATCGTGTTGTGCCTGTTTGGAACAATCTACCTTACGTTGCAGTGACTGCCCCCTCAGTTGAATTGTTCAAACGCCATATTTATGTGTGCGATTTTAATAATTGGATTAAATTTGACCGCAATTTGTAACTATGCCAATTTCTAATTATTTTCTATTTTTCATATCATTAGTTCTATCTGAGTTCAACTCTTTTTAGCGACCTACACTTTTATTTTAACATGTAATAATATTTTAGCGTATTTTAATTTCGTTTTTAATCTTATTTTAATATGGTGCCATAGTATAAGTCGTTTTGTTTTATTCTCTGTTCAACTTTCTCCTGTTTTATTTTATTATGTGCAGTTTTATTTGTACGCTTCTATGACAGCGGTGTCTCCACCCAAATAATATAATATAATCAGTCTATCTATACTATGTTAGTGCCATATACTGTAGCAACCAACAACATTATATAGCCAGGTTGGTGGAAAAACAGTTCAAAAATAAATCACGGTTGGTTAGTTTTCCAAGCGGCGTCAAGAAGAGTTAACTGGTTAATAGGTACTGCACTGCTGGCGCATCCCGGCGCTGGCGGACACCGGCTGTCACTCATCCTGGACCTCTCCTGCATGGTTTATTTGACATAACACATAAGGTAGCGGCAGCCACACTCGTTAAATCACTTAGCTTTAAGTAGGCCCACCTGTCTCCAGTCTGCATGTGTGTTGTGCACTTCTTACTGGTCCGCAATGCCTAATCTTTAAAATCACATACGGATTATTCTCCATAGGAATCCGTGACATACGCACATACGCGTATGTACATACGGATACGACAAATGCATACGGATACCAGATACGGATACGGATAGGGCGAAAAGTTGTACCCCTACTGGCTGACTGGCAGTACAACTAACTAACAGAGAGAGAGAGAAGAGAGTCTTACATATCCGCATTTGTGGAAGATTGATTGGATTTATTGTCCATAAATTATGAGGTACCTAGTGTTTTTTATTGTAGCTAGTAAATAATTTTTAGTAGCTAATAATTATTATTTAAAATATTTTATTGTATTTATCTTAATTGTTCCCTTCACTATACATAGATTATAAGTTCGCATATTATATATATATTATATTATATGTGTAGGTATTATTGTATGTAACATTAGTAACGACCCCCCCCCCCCCCCCCCATTAATACTCGAATTATAATAATCTGTTAATATAAAAAGCAATATAACATGCCAGTAACTTACATTTATTACGTCATTAATGACAGAAAGAGCACCAAAAATTGACACCACTCGGTAAATTGTTCACACGAAATATGGCAAAATAAAGTGTAACACTACTTACTAATACTAGAAGCTGCACTAAGCGATATTACACTGTGAATCAAGGATAATACTTTACGTGAAAACATGTAAACAAACAAAAACAATGTTAATAATTTATCATATTCAATTTTTTTTTATCAGTTTTTTTCCTACATTATTAGGTTTTCAATCGTTGGCAAAAACAACACAACAATCGTGCTAACCATTATACATGGATATTAAATATAAACAATAATAATAATTTAGCTATTGATTTGACAAAGTAAATGAAATGCATGATAATAAAAAAAAGTAATAAAAAATATACACAACATAAACATAAACAACTTCCGAAAAATAATAAAGATACAACATCTAAAAGTATTACAAACACATTTACTGAGAAAGTTTTAGTTTGGAAGAACGAAAAGTTACAACGCACTTCAAATAACACCACAAGCAAAAAATTAATTATAGGAGAAAAATTGAGATTTTTTTAATTTTTATGATAATATTAATAATCAATTCATTGTATATTGTTTTATTGTTATATCTAGAAGTCTCATACAATGCAACTCTACTGCAGGGAGACAGGGGGGACGGGGACTGGACGCAAATCCAATCTCGGTGAATTAATATAATCGTTTCAACTTAGGGGAAAGAAAAAGTTACAGTAACAAGTTCATGTTATCCTAACCAAAACAATAAACGAAACACAATAGAGCAGGTTAAAGTTATATATTTGGGAGAAATCAGCTGTTATTTGCGTATATTCTTATTGCGTCGAAAGTGAAACTGTAAGGCATAATTTATAGACTAAGGATAAGGAGATTAAATAGATTAAGAAGATAATGTGGGAGAATCAAGTAAATTTGCTTCGTATGAATTAATTGCTAATTAGTTTCGGATTACCTTATCTTTTTACTTGGATCGAACTGGACAGATTTGCATAAAGTAACATAGTAACACAGGTAACTGGTATCCAGGTAACTGGTATCCAGGTAACTGGTATCCAGGTAACTGGTATCCAGGTAACTGGTATCCAGGTAACTGGTATCCAGGTAACTGGTATCTCAGTTGTTGTTGAGATAATTTAGATAAACTGATGAAATTTAATTTGAATAAAAAGACGCCAAAATTAAAATTCAATGATTTTTTAAAAAGGTTCTGTAAATTATTTAATTATGTAAAATTGATACAGAAAGCGTAAATGCGGAATGTTGCATAACAATTATTGCGACAAAATACCATAAATATAAATGGATTAAGCAATCTTGTATACTTCGCTAAAGTACTTGACTACAATAATGTATTTTGTAGGAAAAAGGAAGGCAGGGCAGCTGTGTATCCCAAAATGGCAACACTATACCAACACCACCTGCACTTTGGCACAATAAACTACAGATTTTCGAGATTTTTGAAAGATAAAATATAAGAGTGATGCATCAAATAGAAAATGTAACCAACTCGTACAAATCTACTGAAATCGCAGGTCTGCATTACTAAATTACAATCCGTATTTACTCGAATAAACGGCTCCCCAACTGGCAATTTATAAACTTAAACGCCCGGGCTCTTATTCGAGTAAATAGGGTAACCGCATTAGTTAATAATATTGGGGGCAGTTACGGTATTTCGTGGCAGACACCAGCTAGCACAGCCACCCAACATTGACGGTATTTCGTGGCAGACACCAGCTAGCACAGCCACCCAACACTGACGGTATTTCGTGGCAGACACCAGCTAGCACAGCCACCCAACATTGACGGTATTTCGTGGCAGACACCAGCTAGCACAGCCACCCAACATTGACGGTATTTCGTGGCAGACACCAGCTAGCACAGCCACCCAACATTGACGGTATTTCGTGGCAGACACCAGCTAGCACAGCCACCCAACACTGACGGTATTTCGTGGCAGACACCAGCTAGCACAGCCACCCAACATTGACGGTATTTCGTGGCAGACACCAGCTAGCACAGCCACCCAACATTGACGGTATTTCGTGGCAGACACCAGCTAGCACAGCCACCCAACACTGACGGTATTTCGTGGCAGACACCAGCTAGCACAGCCACCCAACACTGACGGTATTTCGTGGCAGACACCAGCTAGCACAGCCACCCAACACTGACGGTATTTCGTGGCAGACACCAGCTAGCACAGCCACCCAACACTGACGGTATTTCGTGGCAGACACCAGCTAGCACAGCCACCCAACACTGACGGTATTTCGTGGCAGACACCAGCTAGCACAGCCACCCAACATTGACGGTATTTCGTGGCAGACACCAGCTAGCACAGCCACCCAACATTGACGGTATTTCGTGGCAGACACCAGCTAGCACAGCCACCCAACATTGACGGTATTTCGTGGCAGACACCAGCTAGCACAGCCACCCAACACTGACGGTATTTCGTGGCAGACACCAGCTAGCACAGCCACCCAACATTGACGGTATTTCGTGGCAGACACCAGCTAGCACAGCCACCCAACATTGACGGTATTTCGTGGCAGACACCAGCTAGCACAGCCACCCAACACTGACGGTATTTCGTGGCAGACACCAGCTAGCACAGCCACCCAACACTGACGGTATTTCGTGGCAGACACCAGCTAGCACAGCCACCCAACACTGACGGTATTTCGTGGCAGACACCAGCTAGCACAGCCACCCAACACTGACGGTATTTCGTGGCAGACACCAGCTAGCACAGCCACCCAACACTGACGGTATTTCGTGGCAGACACCAGCTAGCACAGCCACCCAACACTGACGGTATTTCGTGGCAGACACCAGCTAGCACAGCCACCCAACACTGACGGTATTTCGTGGCAGACACCAGCTAGCACAGCCACCCAACACTGACGGTATTTCGTGGCAGACACCAGCTAGCACAGCCACCCAACACTGACGGTATTTCGTGGCAGACACCAGCTAGCACAGCCACCCAACACTGACGGTATTTCGTGGCAGACACCAGCTAGCACAGCCACCCAACACTGACGGTATTTCGTGGCAGACACCAGCTAGCACAGCCACCCAACACTGACGGTATTTCGTGGCAGACACCAGCTAGCACAGCCACCCAACACTGACGGTATTTCGTGGCAGACACCAGCTAGCACAGCCACCCAACACTGACGGTATTTCGTGGCAGACACCAGCTAGCACAGCCACCCAACACTGACGGTATTTCGTGGCAGACACCAGCTAGCACAGCCACCCAACACTGACGGTATTTCGTGGCAGACACCAGCTAGCACAGCCACCCAACACTGACGGTATTTCGTGGCAGACACCAGCTAGCACAGCCACCCAACATTGACGGTATTTCGTGGCAGACACCAGCTAGCACAGCCACCCAACACTGACGGTATTTCGTGGCAGACACCAGCTAGCACAGCCACCCAACACTGACGGTATTTCGTGGCAGACACCAGCTAGCACAGCCACCCAACACTGACGGTATTTCGTGGCAGACACCAGCTAGCACAGCCACCCAACACTGACGGTATTTCGTGGCAGACACCAGCTAGCACAGCCACCCAACACTGACGGTATTTCGTGGCAGACACCAGCTAGCACAGCCACCCAACATTGACGGTATTTCGTGGCAGACACCAGCTAGCACAGCCACCCAACATTGACGGTATTTCGTGGCAGACACCAGCTAGCACAGCCACCCAACACTGACGGTATTTCGTGGCAGACACCAGCTAGCACAGCCACCCAACACTGACGGTATTTCGTGGCAGACACCAGCTAGCACAGCCACCCAACACTGACGGTATTTCGTGGCAGACACCAGCTAGCACAGCCACCCAACATTGACGGTATTTCGTGGCAGACACCAGCTAGCACAGCCACCCAACACTGACGGTATTTCGTGGCAGACACCAGCTAGCACAGCCACCCAACACTGACGGTATTTCGTGGCAGACACCAGCTAGCACAGCCACCCAACATTGCACGACGTATTTTTAATTTAAATGAAATATTTCGCCACCATTAGTAGTAGTAGCTACAACGAATAATCTCGTGTTATTGTATCACGCGGATAAACTGTTATCCATAAATTATAATAATTATTTGCACGGGTTGTTAATTACAACAATAATTTAGCGGGTTTAGCACAATTAATGAAATATTAAATGTCCGATGTAACAGAGAATTTTCATTCCCCATGCCAAATCCATCCCCGTTTAAATTTCCCCAGTGTATTCTCACTGCCGGTGTATTTTACTTGTATCTTCCACAGTAGGCTACTTTACTATATATAAATCTCCAGCGGGTGTTTGTCTGTGTACTAGAGGTATCTATCTGTAGGCTTATATTGAATTTAATTCATATTGAAGTTTAAAATATCATGGGGGTAAGAATACACTGAGGCAGTGAGGGGGGTGAGGGGGGCAGTGAGGGGGTGAGGGGGGCAGTGAGGGGGTGAGGGGGGCAGTGAGGGGGTGAGGGGGGCAGTGAGGGGGTGAGGGGGGCAGTGAGGGGGTGAGGGGGTGAGGGGGGCAGTGAGGGGGGGTGAGGGGGGTGAGGGGGGGCAGTGAGGGGGGGTGAGGGGGGCAGTGAGGGGGGTGAGGGGGGGCAGTGAGGGGGGGTGAGGGGGGCACTGAGGGGAATTCAGGGGGGGTTAAATTTTAGAGTGGTGGAAATTTTCTGCTACACACCGGTAATGACATAGTTACAATAAGAACTAGTAGAGATATTATAAAGCGCAAACTTAATTCAACGTATGAAATTAGCGACAAAGATTAAAATAATTAAAAAACAAACCGCCACCAGAACAATCAATAAAGGGAACTTTGTGACCAAACCAGACGAGCTGTGGTTAGTTAGAGTTGGGCTGTGGTTAGTTAGAGTTGGGCTGTGGTTAGTTAGAGTTGGGCTGTGGTTAGTTAGAGTTGGGCTGTGGTTAGTTAGAGTTGGGCTGTGGTTAGTTAGAGTTGGGCTGTGGTTAGTTAGAGTTGGGCTGTGGTTAGTTAGAGTTGGGCTGTGGTTAGTTAGAGTTGGGCTGTGGTTAGTTAGAGTTGGGCTGTGGTTAGTTAGAGTTGGGCTGTGGTTAGTTAGAGTTGGGCTGTGGTTAGTTAGAGTTGGGCTGTGGTTAGTTAGAGTTGGGCTGTGGTTAGTTAGAGTTGGGCTGTGGTTAGTTAGAGTTGGGCTGTGGTTAGTTAGAGTTGGGCTGTGGTTAGTTAGAGTTGGGCTGTGGTTAGTTAGAGTTGGGCTGTGGTTAGTTAGAGTTGGGCTGTGGTTAGTTAGAGTTGGGCTGTGGTTAGTTAGAGTTGGGCTGTGGTTAGTTAGAGTTGGGCTGTGGTTAGTTAGAGTTGGGCTGTGGTTAGTTAGAGTTGGGCTGTGGTTAGTTAGAGTTGGGCTGTGGTTAGTTAGAGTTGGGCTGTGGTTAGTTAGAGTTGGGCTGTGGTTAGTTAGAGTTGGGCTGTGGTTAGTTAGAGTTGGGCTGTGGTTAGTTAGAGTTGGGCTGTGGTTAGTTAGAGTTGGGCTGTGGTTAGTTAGAGTTGGGCTGTGGTTAGTTAGAGTTGGGCTGTGGTTAGTTAGAGTTGGGCTGTGGTTAGTTAGAGTTGGGCTGTGGTTAGTTAGAGTTGGGCTGTGGTTAGTTAGAGTTGGGCTGTGGTTAGTTAGAGTTGGGCTGTGGTTAGTTAGAGTTGGGCTGTGGTTAGTTAGAGTTGGGCTGTGGTTAGTTAGAGTTGGGCTGTGGTTAGTTAGAGTTGGGCTGTGGTTAGTTAGAGTTGGGCTGTGGTTAGTTAGAGTTGGGCTGTGGTTAGTTAGAGTTGGGCTGTGGTTAGTTAGAGTTGGGCTGTGGTTAGTTAGAGTTGGGCTGTGGTTAGTTAGAGTTGGGCTGTGGTTAGTTAGAGTTGGGCTGTGGTTAGTTAGAGTTGGGCTGTGGTTAGTTAGAGTTGGGCTGTGGTTAGTTAGAGTTGGGCTGTGGTTAGTTAGAGTTGGGCTGTGGTTAGTTAGAGTTGGGCTGTGGTTAGTTAGAGTTGGGCTGTGGTTAGTTAGAGTTGGGCTGTGGTTAGTTAGAGTTGGGCTGTGGTTAGTTAGAGTTGGGCTGTGGTTAGTTAGAGTTGGGCTGTGGTTAGTTAGAGTTGGGCTGTGGTTAGTTAGAGTTGGGCTGTGGTTAGTTAGAGTTGGGCTGTGGTTAGTTAGAGTTGGGCTGTGGTTAGTTAGAGTTGGGCTGTGGTTAGTTAGAGTTGGGCTGTGGTTAGTTAGAGTTGGGCTGTGGTTAGTTAGAGTTGGGCTGTGGTTAGTTAGAGTTGGGCTGTGGTTAGTTAGAGTTGGGCTGTGGTTAGTTAGAGTTGGGCTGTGGTTAGTTAGAGTTGGGCTGTGGTTAGTTAGAGTTGGGCTGTGGTTAGTTAGAGTTGGGCTGTGGTTAGTTAGAGTTGGGCTGTGGTTAGTTAGAGTTGGGCTG